>CAJNJA010013197.1:0-38506 GCA_905231915.1 Symbiodinium necroappetens | reverse complement strand
ACTACTATACTGCGACGACGACGACGACTACTACTGCTGCTGCTGCTGCCAGCACCAGCACAACAGATGTAGACATGGATGCTATGTGCAGCTGACAAAAAAGCGGCATTCCCTGCTAAATCGGAGAGGACCATATCCGCGGTCACACTGGAACATTCCAAAACAACGAAGACGACTCTTCACCTGTTTTACAGGGCACCCCCTGTTGTTCTGCAAGCTGGGCCACAGTAGAGAGGCATCTGCATCAGGAGCTCTGGAGCCATGTACGAAACGTTTCCTCAGGAGTTTTTAGATCTTTGCGTGTAGCTCGTCCCTGGGGCTGCCCGTCTCTTGTTGCAGAAAGTGTTTTCTTTGGAAGCGAAGGGCTCAACACGTCTGAGTGTCGTGAGAAAAGCCTCTAGCCTGCAGCCTCGAGCTTTGTCTTAAAGTCTTGTACAAAACCTGTGATGGCGAAGTCTAGGCCTGGCAGAGCCGAGGCGACATGGTCGCACGCTATCTTTCCAAGGCACCATGCTCCACAATGCTTTCGCTCATGCCTTGGTAGGAAGCTACATGGGAAACCCGCATAGGATGGGCCCTAGGCTCTAGGACGGGGCGACTAGTCTAACCTAACATAAACTTCAGAGCGTTGCAAACCTCGAGTCTCGAGAACGAAGCTTCGCAACCATGCGAGAAAATAGCTCGGCACGACCCGAGTGCTGTAGAAGACATCTACACGTTCCACTGTGATCCACTTGTTCAGTATCTGTTCAATGGTCAAGGCCAGCCACTGGCACCCTCCTTCGGCAGCGTCGTCGCCAGCTCAAAGTCCCAAATCTTCACTACGCTCTTTTCCAGCGGAAGGTTCTGCGACAAGGAAGCGAGTCTGCAAACACCCGTTGAACATACGTTGCATCGTGCAGTTGGATCTGGCATAACGAATATGGCGGTTTGGAGCTACTGCTTGCCAAGCAAGGTGGCGAAAACGCAGCCGTGCTAGGTTCGTTGTGCACACATCGCAGTTAGCATAGTACTGGTCATGACATCTATTGCAGCGGGCCCTTAACTCATGTACTTCAACAACCGAAGCTTGCAGTAGAACCCCCGCCCGCTCGAACAAGCAGATGTGCTCCAGTGTGAGGTTGCGGTGGCAGATCAGGTTCAGGTGCAAATGACCTGAGGCTGCAAAGGCCAAGGGCATCGAGGTTTTCGTTGGATCTGCAGGCTGCAGGTTCAGACAGAGCCACAAAGCCAGGCCTGTGTCTGACACCTGACTTCAGTGCTCAGCTCTCGGCAAGCCGCGTGCAGCACCTGCTGCAGAATGTGCGCCTCATTTCCATCAGCACCGTGATGTAAGCAGTGTGCCAAGAATTTCAACGAATCAAGCCGGATGAGATCAATGACTGCAAAATCAGACTACCACGGAGCTCGCCGAGGCATGCCGAGGCGCCACTGCAGATTCTGAAAGGTCTGGCTCCTTCTGAATACGCTCCAGGATGTTGCCACCCTCTCGGGGATAATCGTTGGATGTTTCGCTTGAGGTCAAGGATCGGAGCATCGGAGCAGTTCAACAAAAACTCGAGGCTTCTAGAGGAGGTTCTAGTGGCTTGTCATAGGGTCAGACGCAAGAGCTCAGAGGCTCAGGCACTTCAAAGTCTGTTGCTGCATCCACCGAAGTTGTTCGTCCACATTCATTGCCCGCCTCGCACCACTGAAGGATGACGTACATGTTGACCTCATCCTCAAACACCTTGCGTGCAGGTTTGCCTTTCGACTACATCCCACCACAGGTTTGACTCCGGCGACTGATGCGGTCAACTCGGCTCCACAATGCAGACTTTAGAGGTGGCAAAGGCAAGTGCAGCCCAAGATTCGCTGATCCATCAGTACGCCCAGTACACGAGGCTCATGCATCAACTCCCAGCAGTTGAATCCACAGGGGCTGTCTCGCAAGCAGATCCCGACTTGCTCTTTTTGACTTCACCCTTCCTCAATTTAAGTGTTGTCTTGTCTTCTTTAGCTACGGAAGTTCCTCATTATCCGGCCTGTACGTCGCGGCACTGACCAAAGCCACCAAAGACCCGTCGTCTGCATCGCTGGAACTTGCAGCTTGAAGCTCAAAGCCAACTATTCTGACCGAGCCCGACAGGCCTCGAACAATTTCACGATGTTCGGATGGTCAGTGCGCAGGATTTCAACTTCCTCTCTGATGCTTCAGTATAGCGTCTACAGGAACTGATGCCCTCTAGGCAAAACTTCTGATTCTGGAGACTTCCCCGGAGGAAGAGGAGAGCGCAAAATCGGGATTCGTGTTCCAATTTGGCTAGCGAGCAGGGGTGCCGTTTGACGAGGAATCATGCCTTCTGACGTCTGAGGCCCAGAGCCTTGACCGGAGACTGTGCAGGAGAGTTGTGGCTTGAAGATAGTATTGTGGATTGGATTGGTCGTGTATTCACCCGCAGACATGGCATGGTTCAGACCGAACAGTGCATCCCACGGTTCAATGTCTGCCCGCGGCTCGCAGCCGGGCTGCCTACATGAGTTGTAAACACATTTTATAAAGAGCCAGATCCATGTCCGGTTGAGGGCAGTTTGGGATCTTTCATCAAGCTCAGGCAGTCGACTTTTCGCATGTCAGCGATGCGGCGAGGATGCGGATTGCATCGTGTCCTTCGACGCGCTGTAGGAGTCCACCCTACGCCGGCGAATGGTCCTGCGCTGTTGCTGCAGTTTCTGCAAGCTAAAAGCTGGAGATCCAGCCGGTCGGCCTGCAGGCTCGGACTTCGCCCGTCGCTTTGAGTGTGATCCTGGCGGAACTGAGCACGGCCCCGACAGGACGTTCAGAGACGCGGTCCTTGTGTTGCTTCGGGGTTCCCTGCTGGCCGTCTGAGTGCCTCGTATCAGCGCAGGATTTCCGAGATCTTCCGAGCTTCGGGGGTCATTTCTACAAGCAACATCTCTTCTCGAGCTGTTTGGTGTGCTACTGGGCCCCAATACTCGCAAAGGCCAGGCCCCGGTTCTCGACCTGGTAAAAGTCGACCAAGCGCCTTGCAGCTTTTTTCCGCAGAACTCTGTGAATGAATCTGAGTCGAGTTTCAACTTGCTAGCCGCTAGCCCTATCCTTTCTGAGATCACAGGAATTGAAGTACGCTTGCGGTCTTTTGCCAAGGCCAGTGCTGATTCGGTCGCACCACTGCCGTGATCGATCGCTTCCTCCGCCCAACACAAGCCGTCACGCATGCGTGGCCACGTGCCATGGACCGTATCACATTCCATGGGTCCTCGACCGATTGTGTGGAATGGCAGGGCAGTCATCCTCCTTGCCGGCCGTTGTGACTTCCAGACTGTAACTTGATGAAGCACTGCCCTGCCCTCGTTGCAACAGGCAGCTTGCACATCCATACTACTCTTCACCCACACAAGCACAAAGCTAGACGAGGATCAAATTGGGTTGGTCCTGGTTCGGTAAAAGCATGGAACCCCCTCCACCGGTTGTATACGAACCCAGATTCCCAACAAACTGCAACAAATTTTGTTGGCTAGAGCAGGCGTCTTTGACTCCTGCTCGGCCTCCTTGGATCCCTTTCGATTTCCTGGCTCCTGGCGTGGCTTCAGGGCAGCTTGGGGCGCTGGGCCTCGCGGTTCAAGAACTTCAGGTCTTGGATCTCCGATGCTTTGTTTGGTTCAACCCAAATAGTGGAGTCCAGACCAAAACCTCCGACGAGACTTGGCACGCAGGGTGGCAGACCGCCTAACCAAAGGCACAAAGTACACTCCACCCATGAACTTGAACCCGTCGTGACGTCCCCTTTTCAGCGCAAGCAGCCATAGCCTTCTCTTTCGGAGCTTGGGCATACTTGGCTTGGGCGCTGGCGCCACAGCCCATGGCAGCTACCAGTAGGGTTTTGGGGCTTCTTGGGGCGGGGGGGGGGGGTGGGGTGCGGGGTTGGCTTCGATAAGCAAGGGCAAATTGCAACCTCGATGCTTCCTTGAAGCTCTTTGTCTGTTCAACTCTCGTAGGCTAGAGCTGGGCTGTGAAGTGGTGTGCAAACGTGCGAGAGGCCGGTTAGGACAGGGTGCAGCTCTCCAACTAGCCGATGCAAGTGTTTACCTGCTCATAGTGCCAAACGCTCGATCATCACCGATCGTTGGAAACTGCAACGCATGTCGACGGGATTCATGACAACGCAAAGCCTTAAGGGTTTCGGAGGCACCTGAACCCTCACATCTCTCAGCGGAAAGGCTTGAAACTCTCCAAAGCTGTGAACCTCCAAACCCATTCATTCATCATCTCCCAAAGCCTGGCACTGGGGCGAAAGCCTTCACTTCGTAGCCCCCGCAAACCTCAAATCCAACGCAAGTATCATCGGAGTTTTAGGTAGGGCCCTGCTTCGAGCGGCATAGGGCTCCAGTTGCTTGCAGTTGAGGTTTCGACGGTTTCAGCTCTCATCAACTCAGACCAGATCGTGGAGGCATCGGGGTTTAGTTCTTCAACTGTCCCTGTATGCATCGGACTTGCGTGCGCACATACTGTTCTGCTACCCGGGAAAGCGCTGAAGACAAAGGCTGGGCTTTGGCTTTCCGCGGATGGCAGTGGAGTTGCCAGCCTGTGATACTGCAAGGCATGTCAGAACATGCTTCCGGACCCCGAGCCCGGAGTCTTTGGGTTGTTTTTCTGAGCCAACAACTCGCGAGAACAATGCCACCCTGGCCAAGCCTGCGTGTAGTCTTCTAAGTGAAAAGTGCCCACCCACAAAACATGGCTGCAAGGGTCTCTTCAGTTTTTGCTATCACCTCATGTACACTGTCATGTATCCATGCGTCAACCTCACGATTTCTTGCCTCTTGCAGCGCTGTCAGGAGTTTTGTCACACCTTGGCTGTGACCACTCAGGTTGGGAAGCGCCAGGAGTTGCACGCATGGGGCCCATGACGATAATGCGCATTGAGTTGAACCCTTTCCAACTCATCGTGCATGTCGCTGCCTGAGTTGAGGCAACGTCATGCCCCCGCACTATCCCTCATCCAAAGCCCTGCTTTAAAAGTCTTTGGCCTTGCGAGATAGGCAAGACCCCCACCCTCAACAAAAATGGCGCAGTGCTGACTCAGCAGATCACTGGGCTGTCGACAGCCAGGAAGTAGTGACCGTCTCGGAATACCCCAAGCCTGGTCAGGATGTGGGTTCGGGACTGAGGGTATTCCATACCTCTCGGCTGTTCATGGTGCCGAACAAGGCACTCCACTGGTCTACCGGTGCCTGTGGTTTTGGGGGTGTGCACCGTGTTTCGCGGTCGCAGCCGGGGATATGAGATCGGACAGAATGTCTCTTCTAACACTCGATTCCGTCCCCTCAACACACTTAGATTCTTAGACCTTCAATGAATGATCGCAGCATGACATTCCGACCAGACCTGCTCGAAGGATGGACATCGGCATGACCTCGGTGAAAACGATTCTGTGATTGACGGTTTTGGGAGGTCGTGTTGATGGACGGATGGGCACAAAATGGAGCACAGGTGCGTGCCACAATCCTCAACCCGTGTGACAACCTTGAGGCGCTGCTGCTCTTCGTTTGCACCGAAGGCGGAAAGCCCAAGTTGCCAGCCCTGTCCGGCTGCGATGCCGACGGCCGTGAGGATGTTGGGACCATCACATCGCCTGAGCAGGAAGCTGTCCGTAGTGGCTGCTGTCAGATGCAGGATCTTCGTTCGGACCTGAAAGTGCATCAGAGTTCGTTTATACACTCGCTACGTGGTCGCGGATTGCTCCCTCCCGACTACTTTTGCTGTCAAACTTCCCAGAGGCACGCCGACCTCGGAAAAGAGGTGTGTTAACGTTGGCAGTGGTTCTAAATTGCAGGTATGTCCAGCTGACCACATTGTATATCTTGAGATCTCACAGAGAGCTTCGTTGGGCAAAGCTCTGTAAGTGTCCTCTACGCCCCTCCACAGGGTACACGACAACTGGATGAGATTGCCTGTCGTCACAAGAGTTGTGACACACACACACACACACGCACGCACGCACATGCCGGGATACACATGCCGATACAAACATAAAGACACAGATCTGCCTGGGTTTGTATACATGGCAGATAGATAGATAGATAGATAGATAGACAGACGACTAATTAGATGGATAAATAAATAGGCAGGTGGATAGATAGATGGATAGATTATAGGTCGTTGGTAGGTAGGAGGGTGGGCAGGCAGGTAGATAGATAAATAGCTAGCTAGCTAGCCAGCCGGCCATCCGGCCACGGAGGTAGTAGGTAGGTAGGTAAGTAGGTAGGTAGAATAAGACTAAGTCTGATTTAGGTTATAGATTACACTAGCGTGGAGTATGCTAGATTAGATTAATAGATAATAATAGGATGATAGACCGATAGATGCACGACAAAATTCGGCGTGTACATACTTCGCACCTGTCATTTCGCCGCAGCATGTCAGTACCACCATGGCTCGCCGTATCTGATCACTCCACTCCCCCGGTTCTAACGGCTTGGGCATGGTCATACGGGGTCTTGCCGAGGTGGGCGGGATACCGGGGGAGGCACTAAGGCATCTTTCGCCCCCTCTCGCCCGTACAGTGCCAAACCTCATTGCCGTTCTTTGCCCCTCTTCCTCCCCTCGCTTGCTCGC
This sequence comes from Symbiodinium necroappetens, assembly GCA_905231915.1. Lineage (NCBI taxonomy): Eukaryota > Dinophyceae > Suessiales > Symbiodiniaceae > Symbiodinium > Symbiodinium necroappetens. The sequence continues at coordinate 31,887 of CAJNJA010013197.1, read as the reverse complement.
TCAGCCGGCCTCCGAACGTCCTCGCCTTGCCCTGTTTCCCTGCTCGCTCGTGCCCCGACTCCTCCTCCTCACCCCGTTCCTGTTGAACGGTCTTGTGCATCTACATCGCTGTGCCATGTGCCTTGTTCTGGAGCTTGTAGTTGCAAACCCCACGTGGGGCTTTGGCCAGCGCCCACACGGCCCACACTGCACGTCCTTCTGCTCACTCCCAGTGCATGCCGATCCCGACCGCTCTCGCCCGGGAGCTCCTGGACTCGCCACCGAAGCCAGTGGTGCAGCTAGTGCCGATCACGGCATGCATGGTGGCGTCGTGCTCGCTGGCTCCGGTTCACCTCCGGCACGGCCACGTTTGCTACCGCGTCACAATTCGCATCCTCGCGGAGATCGTGGCCACGCTCGATGCCACGCTCGCTCGTGCAGTGTCCGCCGGACGCAGAATACCATGACCACACTTTCCACTCAGCTGCGCACTGCAACCCGGGGGCTGGACCCGGCGCAAATGCGACATCGTAAACTCCCAACTCGCAAAGTGCGACGGTGGCTCCTGCAGCCGCTGGAGGGTGGCGACCCAAGCCCAATCTTTTCCCTTCTCCAAGCACTGATACCATGGGCTCCCATAAAGGCTCAAGATTGGCCTCCCATTGCTCTGACTAGAGCCATACCCGCTGTCAGCGCGGAGGGACGCATATTGGTCCGTAGAGTGCCGTCGAGCTAGTTCGCCCCCAGTCATAGCGGAAAGGTTTTAGCGTCTTGCACACTGTTTGCCCCGTCACTCATTGCTTATGTCTTTCTGACTGTCGGCTTGTCGTCCTCGTTGCTGCCCTCCCGCTTCCTCTCTTACTCGCTCCCCCCATTCTAACTTTCACCAGCCTGTAGCCTCGTCATGCTGCCTTCCTACTCTGACCACCCTTGGCTAAAAGGCTTGATCTGGCCCAAGCCACTTTTTCGGGCCCAATCGCTAGGTCCGGGACAGTCCTGGGTGTTTTTGTTTTGGGCGGTGCTGTGGGTGTGGCTAGAGGCGCGCTCGTGAGACAGGTACAGCCGTGTCGTCCCAACCACGGTAATATTGGTACGGTCCGTGCCGATGTAGTTGCTGCCCTCACGTGCAGTAAGATGCAGACCTCATTCAGTGCATCCCGGGGTGGTTACACGTGGTTCCCATATACCGCCAGATCAGCACCGCTGACATCTGCTACTGTAAACGCTGCCCGTCTTTACTTTATTATATTTTCACTGCCTAGCACTGCGTAGCACTTCGTGACGGGGGATACAGCTAGGTGTCCCATCGAGCTGGTTCCTCTCTTCTCACCTTTAAGCGGCCCCTCGTGCCGGTCTCACTCGTCATGCATCTACTCGGGCTTTCGGGGTTCGGATTTGTGCAAGCCCTCTCGAACCCTTCACGGAGAGCAGCGATGACGAGATAGGAGCTGCTCGGAGATGCTTGGGGGGAAGGGGGCTGGCGGCCGAGGCAATGCCGGTGGGCCATTTTCCTCCTCCTCCTCCTCCTCCTCCTCTTTCACTCCACTACAGTTGTACTGCGGTGCAGTTCTGCAGCATCAGGACTAGTGCGATCGCCTTTCTTAAGCCTCGAACAACCGAACCTTCACGCTAAGAAATCCCCGCACAGCGCGACCCAGCTGTGGAATCCAGCCTATCACGGCCGGGTCGGTGGTGCACAGAAGTTCCACAAAGCCTTTGGCTGCAAAGGTACGGGAGTGTCGGAAAGCAAGTTTGAGGCGTGCCTGTTCCAGTTGCCTGCCGGGTCTGAGTGAGGGTTCTTGAACACGGGTGACGTCTGCAGCACGGAGATATTTCGGTCTGGTCAAGAGCCCCCTACCGATCTTCTTTCTGTCAGCGTGTGAGCTGCCTTCCCTCCAATTACACTCACTGCCAGGCTTCTGCAGAGACTCTTCTTTCTTCTTGCGCATTTGCCGGGTTCATCTCGGCCATGCTTACGGCATTGCAGCTCGCAGCCCAAGAATGCCGCACCCCGACGATGCCCCGTTCCGGGTCCCAGGCCGAGAGGAGGCACCGACAGTGTCTCTCGCACCGACTGGAAATCAGTCCTCAGCCCAATCCAAGAGTTCACGAGTGCCTCAGAAGTGGGTCAGCAATGCGTGGGTCTTGCGGCGTCCCATGCAAGTTCTCAGTCGCAAGCTCGTCCGCAGACCCGCGCATCACCAGGACGACCTCCATGGAGCTTGCAGGCAAGGGGTCGAGTTCTTGCAGGACCAGCTTTCGCTCCTCCTGGCTCTGGAGCAGCTCACCGGCAAGGCGACCGACCACGGCAGAAGCGTGGGCACGGGAATGGCCTTGATCACACAACCGTCAGATGTCGTCGGGTTTGGGATTCTGTCAGCAGCCACTGTGGGTGTTAAGAGCTCCTGGTTCAGCCATGCTGGGGGAAGCAATCACCTGGCTTTGGCTTGGCAGCGGCTAGGCTTTTTACGTGCGGGTCAATCTGACATGAAGTCTGTACTACAGAGTTTCCGAGCTGACAGGATGGCTGAGTTTGGGGCACGCTGTCGCAACGACGGGAGCTGAAATTGGCTTGCCCGCCTTCCATCCAAGACTACTCAGACTGCTGTAAACAGAATCCAAAGGAGCCGCGAGTTTCGAAACTGCGATGCGAAGCTAGTGTAGCTACATGTACAAATTCACCTATGTGCAATGAGCCCGCTCTGCCTGCTCCAGTTCTGGACCCTTCCCGCTCAAGTGCACCGGAGGGGAGCCGGAAAGAAGAGACTGCAAACCTGGACCGGCGCGGAGAGAACTTGGTTTCAATACTTATGTCTTTACCAAGTCTACCAAAAAAGCAAACGGACGTCTGAAGTGCCCAGAAGCATGGCAACATGGGTGGGGGCCATGGCCTCAGGTCCTCGTCCAGGTGGAGGAAGGGCCAAGTGGAGGTCAAGGGACCGTGTGAAGCAGCTTTTCGAAATTGGCGCCGGAGGTAGGGCCCGAAGCACAACCTTGTGGAAGCAAGCGAGAAAAAAAGATGGTATACAAACTTGGGTGCTTCTCTCTACTTCCTTAACATGAGAAAATCACATGTCCTAATCTGGCTGACTTGGGGGCCCGTTAAAGCTAAGCAAACGACCTATCATGGTGAAAGAAAGATGCAACCTGGAAACTGCAGAAGCAGGGCCACGGCCCCCGATCGGCGCACCACGAAGAGGTGGTGCCGGTGGCCCTGCAGATGATGCAGCCACAGCTGTAAGGAAGCCTCGAGGCCCTCCTGGTCCCTCTGTCCAGGGCCAGGTACCTTGGTGTGCCGCAGATTCCGGCATCCGGCTCACCACACACCAGCATTTCTGTCCTTGCTCCGTTGCGTCCCTTTCAATTGCAAAAGCATCCAAGGCACCGAGCAACCGAGGAGCAGTCGCAGGGTGACCATGTCCAGAGGGCAAGGCCTATCCAGAAGAATGGCGCAGCCGCTGATCAACAGAAGCTCGCGGGCGACATCTGCAAAGCCCAAGCCAGCAGCGTCTTCGAAGACGATTCTGCAGAAGTGACGACAAAACACGGTTTCGGCAATCCGTACACACTGCGTCAAGCTCACGTGGCATGTGCAGCCATGTGTCAAGGCGGACAGCTCGGGCTGGTCGCTGCTCGTCTGCACATGCTTTGGTGCGGATGTAGCAGCTCTCGGCTCCTAGGATGCAAACTTGCAGGAAGGGACCGGACCAACTACATCTGCCAACCGTGCCCGAGGCCCAAGGCCGAGCCCCTAAATGGCAACACATGATGAGATTTTCGAAACTCGTTGGGAAGAAGTCATTCAGAATTGTCAACCTGTCCAGCCCCAAGCTTCGGCTTATCCGGCCACAACCACAAATGGTGATGCACATCGAAAGCTTTCAGACGAACCAGCTCATCAGCCACAAGCCAATGTCACGAAAGGGCACAGCAAGGACCGAGGAGAGAACACCCTCCCCCCCCCCCCCAAGGGTGTTCGTGTCCCATGCGGCAACCCCTTTGCAGCCTTGCGGCAGCAGCTTTGGCGGCAGGCCACGGCTTTGGAGCCTCGGAGTCGAAGTCTCCAATGGTGTCCCGACCATTCCGTGTTGCCCAGGTTCCCGTTCTCTCAGTATAAGCCCAGCTCACAGACTCAAAAGACTGCTCAGACATGTTGGACTCAATAAGCTCGCCGCAATCTTTGGCTCCTGCAAATTCAGTGAGCTGGCTCTGTAAGCTGCGAGTGAGGTTACTACCTTCGCCAGTCGCACACTGTGGGCGTAGCGGTCTTTCACAAGCTGGAGTCCAAGGATTCTTCCCATCCTAGCCTCCTGAACCGGATCCTTGGTGCCCGGGATGAGGCCAGCTTCGGGCTCCTGCGCTGCCGATTTGAGGTTCGAGGCTGGGTCGGAATGGATTGATTTCGCTGCAGGGCCACAATGAGTACCAGGATGTATCCACCAATCAGAAGACCAGGTCCAAACCCATCCTACTGGATCTACTACACATGCCAACTGTCTATCCAATGGAATCTGAGACGGAGCTCTTGGAAGGGCTCGGGTGTCGGGTCTGCAGGAGTTCATCGGGCTGAATGCGCTTTTCGCCCGGCAACTCTGAACAACTTCAGCATGGACAGCCGGACGCACATGACCGTCCCTCAGAGCGGAAGTCATCCCTACCTTCGTTCTTGGCGCTGCAGCTTTGGCGAGCGCGGGGTTCGACCAGGTTGACTCGCCGGTCGCTCGGTTGTGGAAGTACCTGGAGCTTGGGAGTTCGACGAGAGTCGTGTTCAGGCATGCATTTGGGCATCGCAAACTTGAGAGCTCGCACAACCAACCAGGCCAAAGGCCTCATCTAGCAGCCTCAGATGCCACATGCACAATGCAAGCGAGATGCGTCCGGCCCGTCTTGGCATCTTTGTGCTCGGACCAATCGGAGAGATTGGCTGCGGCCTGTTTTTTTTACATGGCATGGAAAAAGAGCTTGAGTGCGAGCAGCGGTGAGCAACCGTACAGGATTTCAAGCTAGCGCGGCTGTACATTTGATGGGCGATCTCTGGTGCCTGATCCTCCTTCGTCCCCTCATGCTTTTGCTTGTTGTCTGGGTGCGCTGGCGGTGGAGGGCACTTTGGGGGTGGAGGGGGTGGCGGGGGAGGTGCTGGGGGAGGTGGGGGCTCCGGAGGCCTGGTGGGAAGGGGTGGGAGGAGTGGCGCTGTCTCGAAGACTTCTGGAGCCGTGCTCAATGCGGGCGGCAGCGGTGGGATTGCCACCAGTGGCGCGGGCGCACCTGGCGGAACTTGAACTGCCGTGCTCATGTAACCATGCTAGCAATGCTAAACCATGCCCCCAATTCTGGGAGCTGAGCGGCAGCAAGAAGAATTCTCTTCACGAATCCTGCGAGCCCTGAGACAACCCCCCCGCACTTTTGCAGCTCTTTACGAGGGCCTCCTTTGGGTTTGGCAGAAGACGCAGAGGCCTTCGGTCGGCATCGCAGCTGTGGGGCTGCTCGCTTTGCATAGGGAGGGCCTTTTAGTCAGCCTAGAGGTTCCAGGCTTGATTAGCTATCACATGGTTGTTGGCGTCTGCTATCTTTGAGACTTTGCTGACTTGCGGATGCCTACATGTTACATGTTGGAACTGTCTCAATCTCAACTCGAGGTCTTCACAATCTAGGAGATTGCTTTTCGGTTTGGTTGTCGGCATACAATCAGGCACCACTGCCTGAGACTGATACATGCAGGGTGATTTAAGTGTCGGGGCCCTACTATGACGTGACTGCACAGGTGGCACTGGGAGAAGCACAGCTACATCGCAAAACATGAGCGATTTCTGACCACCAAAGCCTCGATGCCCGCACCCGCTAAGCCTCTGAGGACGCGTGCCTTGGGTTTTGCGGCTGGAGTAGCGGGCGGAGGACCCAGCACCTTGTCTCATCTTCGCGGGGCTTCGGCACCAAGCGGACCAAGCGTGTCACTTCGTGAGATGCGATGCCCTTCCTGAGCGGGAGCTGAAGCTGAGGTTCCCGGCTGCCGTCAGCGCCAATGGCAAGCCTTTTGAGGCGAGTGCCGCGGCCAAGGAACCATACCTAGACTGCAGTTGCACAAACCGGGCAAGTCTATGCTTGACTTCTTTTTTGCTCTCTTCGTCAGAAGGCCAAGTGAAAGTCTGTAACGAGGAACAAGGTTCGCTGGTGTGAGGCCCAACAGGCCAAACACCGTGGGAGACCGCAGGGGCCAGAGCCACTTGAATTAAACTGCTTGGCCCCAGTGGTCGCAAGCAAAGCCGATAGAACGGGTCGCAGGCCATCGCGGAAGAGTGCAAAGCATGCTTCTCGCAGACTCAGTCCTGCCTGCTTGCTGACCTCGGATGCGCGAGGCAGGGTCCCGAGCAAATCAGGTTGGGTCTCGCAGTCGATCTTTCCGACACCCTCTCTTCTCATGAGTTCACCGCAAAAATGCTGGCAAACATGAAGGCCGACAGGTGATCTTTATTCTCCCCATGCTTGACAGGCCGCTTTTCCCGGAGGTGCTGGACAGCATGCTGGAGCATCGCAATTTCCTCGTCCTGCACCAGGAGAGCAGAAGACTCGATACATAACGAGCTCAACGTGGCATTTCCTAAATCATAGCTTCGGGGTCAAGGGCTGGAAGTCGGGTGCCTGGAGAGAGGGTTCCAGGAGGACCCAGGCTTAGAGGGCCAGGCCTGAAGCCTTTGGGTAGAACTGAACATGTTGCATACTTTCATGCGGAAGAGGATAATAACTCATAGATCCGAATGTGCATGCCCCCACACTAGTCCGGGAACATGCCTTAATGATAAAGAGAAGACTTGGTATATGACGCAGTTCCCAATCCATTCTCGACCACATGGTGAGATCCCGCCATCAGCCTCTGAAATTGACGTGAACAAATCCTATCTCTCGGGCAGCAGCAATTGCAGATCTAGGCAGGTTTCTATGCATGTGAGTGTGTGTGTGTGTGTATATATATATATATGCATATGTAAGCATACAGCTGTTCTTTATTTGCTTGCGTACCCGTCCGATTCCACGTACATACATAACAAACGCATGCACGCAGAACTTAGTCATCCCTGCATGCACCGCCCGACCCAATAAGTATTCTAAAGATATGAAACCTGCTAGCAAATGAATGAAGGTTTTTCCCTCCTGCCCAGCATGGATGCTAAATGCGCCGGATGTGGGTTCGAACACTAGCAGCAATATTCTAAAACCACAGTGCAGAAATGGACGAATTGGGAGTTCTTGGTGCCGATGTTCCGGATGTGCTAGGACGGAGAATTGAAGGAGCATTACACATAGTCTGAACACAATATTTTATGGGAGTCGGATTTTGCACCTGCATATTGGTAACAAAGACTTGCTGCACTCAGCCTGGGGTCCTAAGCCAATGAGGAGTCATGAATGAACAAGCGAGCCTGGAAGCTGATGAATGTGCATGCTATCCTCACATCTTCTAAGTGTAGTATTCATTACGGACTCGTTGTAGTAGATAGTCTTCTAAGACTGCAAAACATGGGGGATTGTTCGAAACGGTTGTGGTGGTGGTCTGGCAAATCCTGATGCTGGGATGACGGTCGCAATCCTTCCAAACTCCGAAACTTCCAAACATCTCTACACCTGCTAGACCTCCACGAAGAGATGAAATATAAAGTCCAAGGCCATGCGGATCGGGAGGCACGCCAACCCAAAATGAAGGAAGAATGTGACCAACCCACAAGAAACATACCTCACAGACACATCATGGCATTGAAGACGCGAAAATACAAATATAAATGAAGAATCACCTTCGGATACCTTCGGAAACGGAGCAACACATGCGATCCACACGTAGCAAACTATGCCGTGTACGTGGAAAAAATGTATATATATATACATATATATATATGTACACGCATACATACATACATACATGCATGCGTACATACATACATACATACATACATACAGCCATATACATCTCAAGCTGTGCATCGGATGAGTGTCGGATACGATGACCCTCAACTTGCCCATGGGAGGAGTGAATGCCTAGGGCAATGAAATGTGAACCATAACTGCAAGGCAGATTCACCAGCACGGATGGTGCATGCTCGAGCCATTTACAGCCTTCTGATGCACTCTGAAGCCTTGTAGCTGCATTCGACCGAGCGTCCTGCTCGGCAAGGCGCCGGTGCACATCTTGTACCGGGCTGGTTGTATCTGCCTCCACTGCCGCACCTCCGATGTCGCAGTTCGCCCATGCATGTCCAGCTTTGATTCATCTCGAAAAGGTCAAGGAAGGATGGACACGCTTCCGTCAACTCAGAGTCGGGAGCCTATAAGGACAAGCTTCGGCTGCCGAAGTTGGTTTCAAATCTGGTACTGCCACCAAGGAGACCGACCTGGCTCCACCAGCTCCAGTTTGCGCGTGCAGAACCCAGATCCAGTGCTGCCAGTGCTATCGCACCTTGGAGTTCAATGTGCAGTCTGGATCCCCGCAAAAAGTCTTGTCGAGGATGTCAGGCATTCAGGTTACACTGGTAGTTTTTCTCGGAAACTCCAGGACGTTTGCCGGGCTCACTAGTCCGAGAGCCGAGCATTTGCAGGACTGTGTTCAGGCAGGATGCCTCTCTCGAACCTTGCGGCTGATCCGATAATGGACTTGATGATATCGCCCAAGGTCCTGGCAAGGCACACCGTTTTTCGACAAGGACGACAAGGACTTGTAATTACTACAAACCAACTCGGAGCGACATCGAAATCCAGGGACGCCATAACTTCGCTTGGCCCACATCTGTGTCCTGTGGGTTATGGCATGTGCTGACCAGTCCACAAAGTCCAGGTCCGATGAGCTCGTCGATAAGCCTTGCGGGCGAAAGTTGTGCAATGTTGAAATAAGGTGAAGCATTTGTTGCAGTTTTCCAATGTCGGGCTGAAGATGCGATAGTATAAAAGCAAGGTTGTACTGAGTCACCACGCCTGGCCGCGTTGCTTCCGAGAACGTGCCGCTGGGATCTCTTATATGAAGCTCGTCGAGCACTCGAAAACAACGGAACACGGACCTCCTAGCCTCACGAGGCCTGTGCAGAAGCCTGTTACCGGGGGAACCGAATTGGATAATGGCATCTAGCCAAGGAACAGGCCATACAGGTGGTGTTGACTCTGTTGCGAGAGATGTGCCATTGACCTCAGCGACCCCAGCAACAACCGCCAGGGAGCACAGCATCCACAAGTTGAGAATGCAAGTTGAACGTGCCGTGCTCGTTGAAAGCGTAATCGCATCTCGAAATATGCTCACACTCTTGCAGACCATTACATGCGGCATCAAGTTTTGTCGCACGCGCACACACAGAGACTCCTGAAACTGAGGCTGCAGCTCGTCAAGCAAAATGAACGCCGGTTTGACAAGTAAGCAGTGCGCCTCTGCAGCATAGGGAGCTTTGCAGGGCGGGGAGCAGCTATCGCTATCCGAACCGGGGGACTCTGATGTTGCATGCGCAGAAGAAACTGTCATTCGCCACCCCTGCCACCTGCAAGGACCTCCTCTATGCAAACACTACTCAGCATCCAAAATATCAACTCTTGTACTGCTTCTGCTTCTGACTGCGGGCTATATCTGCCGCCCGCAGCCTTGGCTCAGGTACCCGAAGGCATCAAGGAGTCGATAGGAGTCGGGGCGGGGCCCCGGCCGGCATAAAGCTTGCAAAAGCTGGCACTTTTGGGGAAGAGGGTCGGAAAGCGGTCACCGAGGACGCTGCTACCATCAGCTTCTGGAACTGACCTCCGGAAAGAACTGTGTTGACCTGGGGCCGGCACGTATTGGGCAACGCGCAGATCAGGAGTTCTAGGGAGTTCACATACGCGCATCCGCCTTGCATCGGTTGCAGAGCCGCCAGATCGGGTTTGGTGCTGGCTGTCCCGGACAACTGTTTTTTGCTTCGGTGCTCCGTCACGCACTAATTCAAGATGTCCGTGCGTTGCACAGGAAACGTCGTACCATAGTAATTAGTCTGGAAGTGTCTGCATGGTCAGAGTCTAAGCCGAGCAGCATCCATGGGCTCGTCAAGACCCAGTGCGAGCAGCTCAGCAAGCCTCGACCGAAAGCAAAACATGGCAAAGCGCTACGAAGGCTTCACCGCTGAACGGCAAAGCTTGTCCACTGCCGAACCCCGTGCACAGGCATCAGGCAGACGACCCAGCATTTATCCTTGTGACCACTCTACCCGACCTCTTTGCAAGCAAGCTTCCTGACTTGTTCGAGGACGGTGGCGATTTCTGCCTCGGCTCCGGTGCCGGATCTCATTATTTGGGTTGAATGTGCTTTGAAGGCTACTCGCAGTAAGCCTTGATCCTTGTCACAGAGCAGAGTTTGAGTTGGAGCTGGAAACCTTTTGCAGCTTGCAGGGGTTCATGCACTCATTACTTGAGAGCCCAGCTTGCGGGCGCTAAGCACCCCGCAGAATGTCAAGTGCAGCAGTAACGATCTGTTCAGAGTCTATCCTGGGTTTTGGATCCTCTCGAGATGTTGAACAAATCCCACGAATAGACTTTGTTATGCTGCCTCTGTTTGCAGCCCGGGCATTTTCAGGATAAGGGCACGTGGGTGAAACGCATTCAAGGGATTGAGCTCTAGAGCCCAGGATGTAACGTGCAGATTGCGACTCAACAGCACAGCTCCGAATGCGACCAGCTGGCATCGGGGAAGGAGCCTGAATTTTCTGGGAACACCAGTGCTTGCCGGAGTGTGATGGGCATGGGCAGCCTGAACAGGAGCAGAGTTGTTTCCTCCCGGTGCGGCTCGGTACACCACAACTGGTTGATTGATGAGACCCATGCGCCGGTCAATCCTGACGGTATGTACTGTAACCCCAGGGCCCCTGCTTCATTCATACGCTATCTCGGACCGTGCTTGTCTGTACCTCCGCCTTCATCTGAAATACCGACAGGCTCCCGAGTCCACAGCGAACGAACGAAGTGGCTGCATGCTTGCATCCCTTTCGCATCTTCAGGCACACAGGCATCGACTAAACCGTTGCCGTCGGCCCTACATCTTCAGTAGACAACTGTCAGGCACCAAGCTTCAGTCGGCCTCGGCTTCTGTGGAATTAAGAAGCAATCGGTTGAAGTCCTCAGGTCAGCGGTGCTTCGGTCAGATTTTGGGTTCCTGGTTTCTGCTTTAGCCGGAAAGATGCGGTCGAGATCCTCGATTCACCACGGAACCCGGGATGTGAGTTTAGAGTTTGTTCGATTTGGAGAGAGAGAGAGAGAGAGAGAGAAGTCTGAGAGAAGCTAAAACACCCCATCGGCCCGCTAGCTCTTCTTTCTCCTCAGAAACTCTCATCGAACATTGGCCCTGTGCAGCTGAGGGCTCAGAGGCGCTGAGGCCTCCTCGGCCGAAGTGAAAGGCCAAATTCCTGAAGAGGCTTTCACGACCGGCTGTTGTTCGGTTGCACCCGGATTCTGCTTGTGCTTGCACGACACGCTTTTTCCGGGTTTGTGTCATTATTGTCAAGTTCATGGTCGTTGGTTGTGGAAGGAGTTGCCCTGCGTTTCGAAAGCAAAAGGACAGATCGGCACTAGCACTAGCCAGCTTCCCAAACTGTTTGGTGGCTTGGGCAGTGCAGGAAGACCCCTTCCCGCGGCTAGCAAAAGAACGCGTAATTATGATGGACCTCAAATCGACTCAAAACGACCCGAACTGACCAAAGTTAAGGGTACCTGTCCCTGTTTCAGTGGCTTTCTTGTTTCCCGAGGTCCACTCAGCCTTCCCCGAGGCCCTGATTCGCAACAGTTTGCTCTGCAGACGGCAGGGGCCCCCCCGGCAGGACATCTGACATCTCGCACAGCTAGTTTCCTCATCAAAATATACAACTATAGATTTCCAAATGGTTCTTGTATCATTAGTTCATTGCTCTAGGTCCTATTGCAAAACAAAACTGTCTATGCGTATTCGGAAGCCGCTGGTTCGGTTCACAATAGGAATTCGGATTTCGATGGTTTGGGGTGCTTGGGGCCACACAGCTGCTGATTCGGCTGAGGTGGGTCCGCATAGTGGCTAAACTTAGGTGACGTAGGTGACTCGGATGACATGTTTACGTGCCAGGGTGCTCACAGTGTGAACACAGGCTAGATTCGGATAGCAAAAACTGAATCTAGAAGAGCAACGAACAATTTTCTACATCAAGCCCACACGCTCCCAAACAAAAAGCACACTGGAAGAGCACGCCTGCCAGTGCCCGTAGGAAGGTTGACTTGCCCGACCCCTCGCCGCCACAAAGGAGCACGCTGGTGCCTTTGCTCACCTCGATACTTCGGGCGGAAGCTGATACAGCGTAACAGCAGCAAACCAGGTGTGGTAGCAGTAGGTAACAAATAGTTCATCACCCATAGTCATATCAACAAAGATGTGCAGTGGCAAGAATGGTCGGAACATGTCGGACCTCTAATCCTTCATGTGGAACGCCGGATAGGTTTTGGGGTCATCTTCGAAAGGCCGTCCTGCCTAGCGCGAGGTGCGTAAGGGGGGCATCAAAAAGCAGTGGACTGTTGGCGAGAGCGTGTGTGCTTTCAGAACCAATTCCAGACCCCCTGGACTTGGAGCCCAATAATGCCCAATATCTCAGAATCCTATCTCATCAACGGCTCTTTCCGCCTGCTACGAAGGTCGACTGCTTCAGGATGCCCTACACCACAACGCTAAGAAGCTGAAGCCCAAGCCGCACGGAAGTCAGCTTCCATCAACACTTCTCCCGAGGGCAAACTGACCCGAGCTCTTCTTAGCTCCAGAACCTCAGCCGAGGGTGAGCGCTTGTTCGGACTTCTCGTCGGCTGTGTGTCCAACAGAAGCCAAGCGCTCAAAACATTTCAAGACTGCTTCGGCACCTCGCCGATCCTGAAATACGTGTCTTGAAGCATAAGCCATAAGCATACCCCCGCCTCGTCACCTCGAAAGCCTTGCCTCATCGTACGTTCTTGGTGTAATACTGTAATACACTTCAAGATCTGCACCCTTGCCTCCGCCGTCCGTGCTGGCGGAGCCGGGACAGCTTCGCCAGTGGAAAGGTGCTGTCGAAGCGATGCATCCACCTACATGTAACAGTAGCGGCAAATGCAAGTTTAGGGCGTCTGCTAGTGCAAAGGGTTCAGGTTTAGATTGGAAAGTCCGCTAATGGAACCTTCCGGACTGAGCCTGAGTGCCTGAGTGCGGCACGGACCCAGCCCCTTTGGGCTTTCCTTCTGCTCCACAGAGCTCTACAAAACAACGTGGTGCTTAACACCGGTGTTCTGTTGAAGGAGTGTCGCCTTGTTTCTGCGCTTATCGACTCGGCTCTTCTTCGAAGCGGTCCGACGTGAGCTGGTTCTTGCTCTGTGTGACAAGGTTCCAAGTCCGATAGGTGTGCTTTGCTCTGCTATTGCCTCGCGAATTGAGGGGCGAAAATGCTTTTGCGAGCCCCCTCGATCTGCAATCGCATCTGCCTCTGCGAGTGCAACAGCCTAGTCGTTCGAGCATGTCGTCCAAGTCTCTTTTCCGGAACGGCATCATTAAGATGTCGATGTGAGCATTGTGGGTGCCGCATGGCTGCATTCTACCTGATTCTAGCAGCAAAGAATGCATTCAGAAGAGATTGGCACGGACCGCTGGTGTGCAAGGTCAAGCGAGTGCCCTCTGAAAACACCTGCTGAACGAAACATGTGCCATTTCCGGCGGCACCTCCTCCTCCGCAATCCCTTTTTTGCAACCGGAACTTGGTGACTGCAGGAAGACATGCTCCCGCAATCCCTGCACCGTAAACCGAGTGGAAACGAAGCAACATGGCACCTCCAAATCGAGCTCTTCTTCGGCAGCCTTGGACCCCCAGTCCCACATCCCGATGAAATCGTGGTCACTGCCGCACCTAAGTCCATGACTCCATTTCCACCAGGTCTCTCATGTCTCTCACCTGGAGAGTCGGAAGTCGTGCCCGCCTTCTCCTGCGTCACAAAAGGCTGCCACATGCAGGTCTCACAGGTGCTTACATCTGGAGCAGTACGACCTGCATGTTTCTGAGGTTCAAATGTTAACATGTTTTTCAGTCTTGTTTCTTCGCTCTAGAGTGTTCTCTTCAGAAACCGGGATTCATCAAGCACTTGCTCGCTGGTGTTGGCTGCCGATGCTTGACGGATACCCCTGAAAAATCACACAGAAACATGCAAAGCCTTGGCGTGGTCCTGCATGAATGCAAGACCACAGCAGCGAAAGTTGTACCTTCCGACAGCTCATTTACGCAATTGCAACCAGCCTGGCTCTTGGACCTAATCGGTGCTCGAAACCTCCGGTCCGACAGGGTGACCAAGCCACCTCTTCTGCCGCAATTACAAGCAAGCAGCAAACGATCCACTTGAGCCCTGTAGGAAGCCAGGTGCTTGTACTCGTGGATGAAGAAACCTGGGACAAGTCAGCAGGCGGCAGGAAAGGTCCGAGGCTACGAGGAAATTTCTGCATAGCTGTGACGGGACATGCACCATGTCGACATTTAGCTGGAGCCAGGTTGCAATGCACGCTAGTGTTGAGTGAGTTTTTGTAAGGATGCCGATGGCAAGGATTGATGGCATGGACCTGCATAGCTACACGGCTACACGTTTCGACTATATCCAACTCATATCCCGAAGGTTATGACCGCATGATTCGTGTTGGGACAAGCTTTAATGTCGACCGGAGGATGCGCCCGCTGGCCCCTAAATGCTCTGAACTTACATGACTGTTCCTGGCAAGTCACCGAGGGAAGCAGTAATACGCGACAAAGCCATCTCACACTGCTTCACAGTGCCTAGGGACACCTGGCAGCCCGGCTCAGTCCAGTTTGGGTCGCATGACTGTCAGTTGAGGCTTGTCATGCCACTAATGTAACAAATTTGTCTCCAATGTCTAGGTTTTACGGCTTCTGTGATTCTACGCAGGGGTCCAGCCTCTCCTTTGATGAAGAACGGCATCAAGACGCACACAAACAGGACAGATTTGAACGGGTCGTAGATCCGATCGAACCATCCGAGACGCTTCCTCGATTCTCACACACTGCACACTTCTCTGGCTTCAAGTCTGCACTTGTAGCCCCAAGATCAAGACACAACGTCAGCATCAGCCGGGGTGCTTCAAGATCATGCCCTGCCACTTATTCCACCTGTGCCAGAGGCTCACCGAGGCCGCTTGGGTCTACTAGTCATACCAAAAACATTGGATTGCCACTGCTTCGCCAAAACTCGCCAAACGATGGCACAGACTCCGCTAACAAAGGCCACGCCGCTTCATGGCTTCGAAGCGTTGCTCGAGGCGCTGAAGTTCAGCCTCATGAGATCGCAGGGCGGCCACCGTCTCACCTCGGGCCACGGTGACTTCGATCACGACGTTCTCGCATTCTCGTCTCGTCTTGTTGTCTGTGACACATATAGTCATATAGTCCATAGGTTCGACAACAAGGTTTCATGAGCGGCAGCCCTAACCTCAAGTCGTCCACGCCACTCTGGTCATGCACGCGCCGGAGCTCCGCACGGAAGTGGCCTCCCCGCCCGATGTGAACACTGCAACGGTTGAGGAGCCAGGAGCTCTGAGTTGTTCAAGCCCATAGAGGCCTTGAGGACACGAAGTCTCACGCTATGCAAGGCACAAGTCCGTTTAACCGCTGTCAAGACCGAAACCTTTGCAAAGCCCCCATGCCCAAGCAACTCCCCACGCGAGGATGCCCGAAGCGTTACAATACCACTGCAGCCCCGTTCAGGAGCGGAGCCTCCATATCGCTCGCCTTGCCAAGATAGGAACGCAAGGTCTCGACCGATCCAGTGCACGGCTACCTGCATAGAAAGATGATCGAGTGTCACAGGAGACTACCAGCAAGGCTCCAGTGAGAGTGGTAGGGGGCATTTTTCCGGACATAGCTGCATCCTTTCTTTGGAGGATGATGCCTGCTGCCTGGGTCTGGAGAATGCAGTTGAACCTTCATTGTTTAAGGCTTCGACGAGTCAAAGGTTTCTCGGTTTGTTCTCAAATCGGACGAGGAGAGCGAGATTTAGCCAGAGTATGCGGTGAGGGCTACAAGCCGAGGACCCCACCATCCAATGCCTTGAGCCGTGTGCTGGTCAGAGGCCAGAGTCTCGGGGTCGAGTGACACGGCAGGGGTGGAATATGACAGGCTCTTGATTGTGCCGAAGTCCCTGAAAAAAAACGGATCAACAAAAAAGGCAGACATGATAGTCTGATAGTCCCAGGCACGGAGCCGATGAGTGTGTAAAGGATGGCAATTCCAAACCTGATAGGGCTGACACAACGACAGTGTGCTGGAAATACTGCTATGATGCAGTTCCCCACCGAGGCACCTGCCAATACTACCGCGAACATGTTTGCTAGACTCCGTGCATGCCGAGTGCGATCTCGCAATGCCTATGGTTGCCATTTGCAGCAGCAAAGCTGGAGTCGCATGTGCGCAGGCACCTCATCCAGGCTTAGGTCTGCTGTGACTTTGTTTCGGCCAAGAAGCAGAAGCCCAGGAAAAGCTGATTTCGGCTGGACCTGGATGAGCATGATGCCTTCGATGCTCAAGGGCAACGTCTTGAAACTCTGGCCCTGAATCAGGATGCATCTTCAACCGGCGAGCGAAACTTGCTTGTAGACAAAGCCAACTTTCCCGTCACGAAGAATTAGTTCCCTGAAGCCAGGAATTCAGAAGGACGCCAACATTATCAGATACACCTTGTCCTGACTTAATGAATGTCACCCGCGGAGCTGTAAATGCTCAGCTGCAAAGTGGCATCTAGGACCTTGGCTTGCTGGGCCGAACGCCGGCAAGAATCAAACCAGAGCGACCAAACCAATGCTGTTCGAAGTGAAGTCCACACTCATCCACCCTCCAAGCAGCTCCCATGGTCAAGTCGTATGTGGAAGGCACAAAACTGCCAATGTCCTGGTTGACATTTCGTCTACTCACGCCTCCTCGAGGACGAAGCAATCCACAGAAAGATCGCACAGGTTTAATCGAGACAAGCAGGTATTGCAGGTCCTCCTGGATTCGCTGGTCCGGGTTATCCACTCGGCTGTCCTGACAGTGCCATGGCAAAGTTCCGAGGGGCGTGCACCACAAGTGTGCAGCGAGCCGTAACTGTGACCCAAGGCAGCTTCGAATTGAATCTTATCTAGCTATGTATTAAGTGTGGGTGGGAAGAGGCAGATGCATTTGCCAAAGGCCACTACTGATGCTGCGCATGCATGGAATTCTGAAAGCCTATCGGAATGATTGATCGAGTAGCATCTTTCATCTTGAAGCCGTAGCTGTGCGGCACCTGAATGGTGACGGCTTCGCTTCTAGACTTCCCAAGACTTTTTGCGGACACTCGCCGGTTTGACTGACATCATGAACCGATGTAGGCCAAGCGCCCAAATCCGCTCGAAGTATCGGGTCATGTGGTCTTTCCAGTGGATGAAGAGCATGCTCTCAATGTACTGGGAGTACACTGCCTGGAACTCTTCCCGTGCACACAGCGTGGGAATTTTGGGAGGTCTCCACTGAATTGCGTGTTCACTGCTCTCTCTCGCACGCTTGCATAAACCCCCCGTCAAGGCTGCAACTTCACACGCTTAGCTGGGATGTCTCATGAATCTCTGCAACTTAGTAGCCGTCAGGCACATGCTTCCATACCTTCGCAGCAGCAATTTGAATGAATCCGCGGAGGAGGACGGCACGAGAAGATGTGCATATTTACAGTGTCCGGAAGCAGGAAATGAGACAGGTGCATGGATCTACGGGCACACATGCCTGTGTTCCTCCACACCGGGGCTTACTCCATTGGGATCAACAGTAGAATACTTTTTTGTTGCTTGACATCACCTGTCGGGAACACAGGAACCCACTCATCAAGTGATGCCCCAATCCCCAGGAGTACAGCGGCGTGGGGGTAACACCCCTGCTGACACACCGAGCATGGTTCCCTTTTCGCAGCGCATCAGGCATGATCAGGCATGGAGTGTTGTGCTCCGTCCTGCCTGTCAATGAATCTGAACAAATTCGGCTATCTTCGGTTGCAAGCATGGCAGCTCGATTGCGGTTGGATATCGTGCACGAGACAGCTGCATACGTGCCTGTGTCTTGATGGTGGACATAGACGTAAACAACAAGTCGGGCAGCGTAGTAGGTAGGATTCATGGCCCGTTGGTTGATATGCTGCAGGACAAGCGACAGAACAAACCAGTTGCTCATCAACGCCACGAAGACGGCTTGGCTGGGATGCTGGTAAAAATCGAAGAGCCGGCTCATGTAGTCGAAATTGACCTGGAGTAACATGAACAGTGCGGCGCTCAGCAGTCTCTTGCCTCTTCTTGTCGCCCAAACGCTGCAGTGCATATCTTCCTTACAGCCCTCTGATTCTGCCCGGTCCCTTGCGGAACGGCTCGTGCAGTTCTAGAGGAGATCAAGTCGAGCAACAAGTTCGAGCACAAACATCCAACTCGGACGAATTCACTATGCTGAATCTGAAACATGCGGTCAGGGTGCAAGGCTGAGATACTGGCCGAAGAGGCTGTGGCACACCAGCATCCTTCGAAGCAACTTCAGTGGTACACGCAGCGGCTTGCGTGTTCGAAGTTTGATTTGGCCCATGACGTGTCTAGGCTTGCTGTTATAACACCTTCATGGAGAACATGGTGAAGGAGCCCGATGTGCCTCGAAGCCCTTCTGCTAGAGCTCAAGAACCATTCAGAGCTGTATTATCATGTATTATCAAGAGGTTGCTTCGCTCGGCATCGCGTCAACATCTACCCATAGGCACAATGCCTCGAAATCACTTCTTCCTGCACCCCGACTGTCGGATCAGGGCCTTTAGGGGAGCTGGCAGCCATCCCTTGGACTGCTGAATCCGACCGTGTGTGTTTCCTTCACACCGGGACGCTGACGGCCTAATGAACGCAATTCAGCAGGATGCTGGATGCTTGGCGGAGTCCGTGGAGTTCTTGAATGCTTCTCGAGATGTGTCCAGGGAGTTGTGAAAGAATTCCCTCTCGTGCAAGCTCCTAGCGAACATTGCGGAAAAGCAGCCGAAGCCCTTGAAGTCCAATACGCCCGAGGCAAAAGTCGCTAGCAATGCCAAACCAAACCTCATGCTTAACGCGCTTCTTCACGAATCCGAAACTTTGCTTTGGCTGCTGGGGACCAAACCAAGACAAGACGGGCTCAAAATTTTGCACCTCTGGGAAGTGTTAGGCTGCAACCCCTGCACCCAGAACATCCCAGAACTCTGGCACCGGCAGGGCAAGCGTCATCATGTAGGATCGGCCCTTGACTCGACCGGCCCCCTCCTTGTCTCGAAGGACCGTTTGAGATAACTGATTTCGTGGTGGGTTTGAGGCTCATGCCAGATCATGCCAGGGCCAAGCAACGAATCGGTTCTTGCACACGGTGTCTGAAGACTAAGAGGCCCAGCTGAGAATTCCGAGTCCCCGGCGAAGTAGATCCTCGCCAGGCTGTCCGCCCTTCGAACCAGCTTCACAGTGAGGCCCGCGAAACTCGTATCCACGTGCTCCTCTGTCCCTCAGTTCAAGAAATTTCTTCGATTCCATGCACTATACAGGCACTGGAGAGCTGCATTGACGGCTCTCTTGGGGTTTGGCATAAGGTGTCCTTCTTTGGGAAATCTATCACGTGTCCTTAATGCAAAAATCTACCTCTACCCCATGTGCACTCGATGATGCCACTCACACCTCACTGCCAAAGTCAAGTTGCCTTCAGACGCGTCCGTTCTTTGCGCACTGCGGGACCAATCCACCTCCGACCACTTGAGGTGGAGCGCCTGTGCAATGCAGCATCTTCGGGGCTTCAGGGACAGAGCGAGCTTTATGACGAAGCATCTTGGGTTAGATGCTCATGTCTCGTGACAAGGCTATACTACGGCAAACAGCCACTGGGCACCTTGGGCTGTGTTTATCTTACATCACTGCCGGATCGTGCAGGGCAGGTTCCCCCAGCCAGACCATCTGGGAGGGGGGACAGGGGACTTGTACAGTATCTACTTTGTCATCTAACCGGCTTTTGAAGCTGCAAACGGTCCTGTGCTGTCAACCGGCCCTCGGGTTGGGACCAATGGATGTGCCATCTGCTTTTGTGGCGGCATCGGTTAGCCCAAACCTCATCAGTCTCTGCTGGTGCTGATCAGCGAGGCTGATGTGCAAATGGACCGGCTGGAGAGCTTACGTACAAGTTTCGGTTCTGGAGCGAGAGTAGCCCATGCCAGCACTGGCCTCGAATAGCAGCGATGATACCAGCAATATCCTCAGAGGCTGGTCCAGTCAATTAGTTTCCGCTTGGTGCCGAGGACTGTCTTGAAAACCTATGACGTCTGCGGCAAGGAACGCTGTCCGATATCCTTCGAGCGCTCAATGATGGCAAGTGTGTTTCGTTTTTGAATGATGTGCAGTCAACGACACAAGTCGCAAGCCGAGGCTCGGCAGCCAGAAGTGCGAGAGGACAAACATCTTGTCATGCTCCTTCTGTAGAGGGAAGCACCCCCTTCGGCCAATTTGAAAGGAGTAGCTCTTGCTTTGCAGGTGCGACTGTAGCCTTTGATGCACACCTGAACCCATGATGTGCAGCGCTCCTTCTGCGGGGTGTTCAGCAACTTTTTGCCTCGGACATCGGGTTTGTGGCTGGAGCATGTTTTCAGACTGCAGTCTCTCAGGAACGGAAAGGGCTCGGATGATCGAAACTTCAAGCTGCGGCAAGCAGATTCTTTAACTCAGCCTTGAAGCAGCAGCCGCCCCCCAAGACTTCTGAATTGCATACTTCAGAGCGACTGGCCGAAACTTTCTGGTCGATCTCGGCGCCGCGAACTTCGATTCGAGTCCCCACGTAATGTGCAAGGCTCGTGGAAGCTTCCGGCCGGGCTGCTGGAGTTGTGGTGCGCATGTGCCGTGTGGTTTCCCGGGGCCTCACACGGCAAAGATGTGATGTTTCGATGTCTAAAGACAAGCGCACTCGCACACACACACACCAGTGATACCGTTTGATCAGTACCCACGCTACTGAAATCGAAGGCTCGCGTTCGAGGGTCCCGGGCTTGCAACGAACCGGGTCCTGCAAGGCGATGCTCTCATCAAAGTTGGCTTCAATGAAGGATGCCACTCCATCTCCTCGGCTGCCACGCTCAAAGGCGGCAGGACGAAGGATCCAAAGTGTCTGGTTGTGGGTTTGGTTCCAGGGTGTCGGCTTCAAGTCCACACCAGCAATCTCCCTGTAAAGGGACACTGCGTGTTACAAGTCCACCTGCAGTGACCCGGAGACGCTTTCTGCAACCCTGCTATTCTGTCTTGTGCGCCACCGCACCGCCACGCTGAGAAGTTCCAAATCCGAAGGTGGCGGGGGCAACTTTCTTCAAGTTCTTCAAGTCTCAAAAGGTTGGGTTGAAGGGTTCCCAACTCGCTGCGAGATCCGACTGGCGCTGCGAAGCTGCCGGAAACTGCAAGGTGTGTCTGCAATTAGGGTCACTACAGGTGATGCATCAACCGTAGATTGTGGCGCTGTGCGGCGTTTGCCGGTTGGTGTGGCATCTGCGGGCCCAAAATCGCCAACTGCGATCTTTCGTCTTGCTGGACCAAAACTGGCACCCTTGGAAAAAACGAGAATGCCAGTGTTGACAGTGTTGACATCTTCCGCATATTGGTTTGGACCACCATGAGTATAAATAGCTTCTTGCGAGCACCTGTGACACATGGCAGAAGTAGGTGTGTCACTGTAACGGGTCGGAGTTGGACAAGCCTGACACAACCAGGTCTCCCAATGATCCCGAACCGCTGCCCAGCTCTATGCGGTCTCTGCAAAAGCCGTGGCTCGTATCGACACCTCGGCACAAAGCGATTGTGCAACGCCCCCGCATTTGTTCCATTTGCTACATCTTTGAGATGATGGCTGGTCCCGCGCTCTCGATTACGCACGGACGGACACAGAAGTCTGCCGGTGCGTTGCGGCAGTTCCATATCCAACCTGCCCTCACCGCCTCACATGTGTCGGAGCGTACGTCCAACTCCGACCTCCTGAAGGTGGTCCTCTCGGGATGCCTGACTCCACCGGCCACAATCGTTCCAAACAGCCGGCCGGCTTTTTGTTCTACTGCCACTTCGAGACTCTTAAGAAATCGAAGTTTCAGCATCTCCTTCGTTTCCAAACTCTTGCACACAGCACCGCTGTTCTGCAACATGCTTTGTGATCTCACCAAACCCATACTCAAGTCACAGCATACTACCGGAAACTTCGACCCACTTGTCGCTTTCGTTTGCAGTTAAATGCCGTGGGGCCGCGGAAGACGGTGTGCGACGACCTTGCTTGTGATCGCTGATGAAAACTGCATGCCGTGAAAGACCGCAAGCACGCCAAGCATCAGCATAAGCATGCTCTTCTTCTCAAATGCTGCAATCTAGTCGATGGCCAACAAGATGTTTCATGATAGCAATTTGCATCTTGAAACTGAGCTTTGAAGATGCTGTCGAAGGTGCGTGTGCTTTTGTTGGAAGAAGTCCAAAACTGGATGCCCATCCAACGTGCCAACAGAATTCCTGGAGGTGGAAGTCATCCAGATTAGTCAGAGGTGCAACAGCAAGTTCTACAACATCAGGTCGAGCGGGTCTTCGCAGGTAGCAAACAATGCTGAAAACTGTCGTGTCACCAAGTGACATGCAAGGCGCCTTTGGGATACACGTTCAGGAGTATATTTTCCACGAATACTGACGGTAAAGCAAAATACCTGCATGTACCTGCTTACCTGCCTTGATGCCTATGTCCGAAGCCTCGGCAAGGCAGCACCCACGCAAAGGAGCCACGACAGTAGTGGCCACTTCATGCCACCTTCCAGTACGAAAAAGCTGTCTGGTCTTTTGGGCTACACTAGTCTTCCGTGTAGCCGCGGCCTACCCAGGTGCGTTCAGCACAGCCTGCTATCAAAATTGCAGTCTGCAGGGACACAGCAGCTGCCAACCATGCACGTGGGATCGACACATGACTTCAGTTTTCAGGATGATGCAGACTTTGTGCCTGATGTTGCATATGGCGTCGTGCCGAGTCTTGAGGAGCCCCCGCCTTACATGGAGACCCGGAGCGGAGCACCCGAACCGATGGGGCACCGACCTGATCTGCCCTGAGCCAAAAGGTGGAGCGTAAGACGACACCTGCTCAGCATCCCCTCGGTCCAGTGCTGGCGCAAACCGAGCCATCTATTGAATGTCTGAGCGTCCGGTCACGTCCGGCCGTTATGCTCACAAAGCCTGCGCCGACAACAGTAAAAACATCGCGCCCATGAACTGCAGCCGAATCATCAAGATCGTCCTTGTCTCTGAAAGTATCTCAAGGTTGCTCGGGCCCACCCGCAGGTTGGGGAAGCCTCGCTTGCAAGGCTGGGGCAGTGGCGACTTAGTGCTCGGCGGCAGCCCCAGGTAGCAAGAGCTGCCTGACAATAAGGAGCGCATTCAAATTCGCAGGTTTGAGCTTGCAAACTAGAAGGCTGGTCTTCGGAGACTAGAGTAGGGCTCGGAACTGCATGTCATGGCGGCCAGCCGAATATAGAAGTAAAGAGTGATTCGGTGTGTGTGCTGCAAGTCACGACACATCATGTTCGGCTACAGTGGTTCTCGGGACATCCTCGAAATTTTCCTCGATGACAGAAACTGCATCCTCCGCAGTCCCCATCATGGCCGAACCCTTGCTAGAACGATGGACCCTGACATGCTTTGCTTTCCGATGGAATCTAGATGTTATGCTAGTAAATCCTGCAATTCGACTTCAGGAACGGAAAATCCGTGCTCCTCCTGAGAAAGACTCTTCAATTCAAAGTTCCGATATGTGGAACATAAGTCAAGTTCTCGAATAACGAACTCTCATATCAACACACGTCCGATAGAAAACTCACGCGGCCAAACAGGTCATGTAATCGAAATCAACAAGGACCCAGATCTGGCTTGGAACTGGCTTGCCGTGCTGAGCCACTGGACATACAATGCTCGTCGCAAACGAATCTGCCAAAGCCTGCTACAGGGTACTTCGTCCCACGAAATGCTCCGGATTGGGCCTTGCACCGAACTCTCCTCCGGCACCTTGCAGAATCGAGCAGAGCTTTCGAGGAGTTTTGTCTTATGAGACATTCGGGACACTGGTGCAGCAAGCCACCGCCAATTGCCAGATCCCAGCCGCTTGAGAAAATTCTGGCTAGTACAAGTCTTGTTCCGCGGTAAACAGAGCCCTTGAAGCGTCTCCGCCCACCAACACCAAAAGCCCTACGAACATCGTTTGATTTTCGTGCATGAGTAACTTGAGTCCACATTCGATCGACTAAATGAATTCCGGCTGAGCCTTCGGCTGGTAGCATGCCGATCCCACGCACAACGATGCACGCATCGACCTTCGGTGTCTTCTCTGACGTGGGGTGGACCTCGGCAAGCCGCGACTGAAACTGTATGAAGTTATCCAGCACCGGGGCTCGGTGCCGAATTGGCATGGCTCGCGAGCCGCGCATGTTAGATGATCTGCGCACTGCTGACACCTCAGCCCTTGCCGAAGCGGTCAGAGCTCCCCTTTTCCCCTTGCGAAAACCGCTTTCTCCTCCGCTTGCTTAATCCCCTTCGCGGTGCCCCCCTCTTTTTAGCCTGACGACACCCCCTCCCCCCATTTCTTGTGCACTCTGAACCTGCTAATTAATTGGGCCCTGGTGGAGACCACCTCACCTGCACCGGGCCGAGTCGGACGACGCGAAGCGTTTACAATTGCCAAGTCTCTGCCGACCTTATATGCTGCGTGGCAGGCAACTCTAGCGGTGGGATGGGCTGCTGACTCAGAGAGCAAATCATCAACGTACAGACACTTGTGCTTGTTCTTTGCCAACTGCAAGTCAGTGAAACGTCCAAAGAGGCCCCGACAATGCAAAGCACTGCAAAGCCGTGCAACAGGAGGTGGCAGGAAAGATCCTCTACCTTCCCCCCCACTTCCCGGACAAGGAAACGGGAATACACACTGCATGACAGCTCGGTTGGAAAACACGGGTCTCTGCGCTTGCCTCCTGTTCAGTTGACGGTGGCACTGCAAGCACGCGCGTGCGAGGCTGGAAGAACCTCGCCAAGAGCACTGTGGGGCAAAAATGAAATGACAAACTTCAGGCAGATCCCAAGACCTGTACTCGCGTGCCAACACACGATATCAGTCCACGCGACCGTGGAAAGAACTTCATGCAGTCGAGGTAGACTTGGCGCCAGTGATCGACGTGGAGTTGGCGGGAGGCCTGTGCTTCGGAAGCAGAAGAAATTCGTACTCGTAACAGGTCAATTGGCAGGGCCCAAGACGACTGCGGCGAAATCGCTCCTCGCCTCGTCCTTGATGTTGAGGACCGGCGGTACGTGGGGTTGCAGCGACACGGAGAGGTTCGGCCCATCGAGGCTGCGGGCTGCTTTCGCCAGCTGCGCCTGCCGCTCCCAGCGTCTCTTCCGCTTTTTGGCAGACGAGCATCCTAGGATGGTCCGCAGATATTTCCGGCCAAGTCACAATCTTCAAGGGCTCTGATGGCTGCACCAGCCTGGCATGTACGGGTGCTGATAGGACCTATCACATTAGTCCTTAGTATGGGCCGCAGTGGTGTTGCATAGTCGGAAAGGCAAGGCGATGCAAGGCGTGTACGCGGCCGGCTCCAAGGTGTTCAATGTTCAGAGCTCCTGGATGCTAAAAGGAAAAGAAAACCCCTTCCAGACCGAGCCACAGCAAGAGCTTGCGCTGGCCCGCTGCATCTGCCTTGGGCACGCGTCGCGGAGAAAAGGCTCGAGGAAGGGCTGCATGGAGTGGTGTTTTTGTAGTCAAGCTGCAGGCAGAAGAAGTGAATCGTGCACCAAGAAGCCCATGGCCTTGAGTTTTACCAGCACCGGCGCGTATGCACGCTGGGCCTCCTTCTCATCCTCACACAAATCGCCGCAAGCGCAGAGGGAGTTAACATCACAGGAGTCTTGCTGAACGAATGTAGATAGGACATGTCTTCAAAAGGTCCATAGCCTTGTCTTCGATCTGCTTCGCCCGCACAAGGAGCGGGAAACATCTGTACAACAAAACGTCCGGCAGACCACCTAGGCTGCGATGATGTGGTAGAAAGGTGAGGTCTTTGTCCGCACCGGTTGTTTGACATCAGTTGTCCAGCTAAGGAACACGGCTGGGTGCAATAACACGATTGGTCCCGTGTGTCAGGGTTGAGCTGTCAGCGTCTCACGTACGACTTGCAGGCTGCCTGCGACCTGCGCTCTGAACTCCGCTCGCGCGGTGCCAGCCCAAGTGGCGCTGCAAGGCTAGCGCCAGTGCCGGGGGCACTGCTTCGGGGAGTCCAGGGCATAGAGCCGGAAGCCCAGGGGCCTAACATAAATTTAAAAAAAAACCAAACCACGACAGCAATTTGCGAGGCAACGTTCGGGGTCGGCCTTTGGTGGCCAGAGCAATCCTCCACCTAAGTTCTCAGAGCAATTGCCCCTCGTAGCAATCTATCCTCCCATCCCGCCCGTGCTGCTTCTCAGCTCAGGGCACAAGGCACGCCCGGCTGCCCGCTCCTCTTTGGAAGGAGCGTGGAACTCTGCAGCAGCGGCCGCTGGAGTCATCGAACTCTCGCTGTACACTGCACATCGACTACTTTCGGTCCACGACAAGCTTGAATCAGCATGCTGCATACGAGCATATCGTCCCATAGTAGAAAAAGGATCAGCATGTGCGTCTAGCTTTGTTCGCTGCATTGGCGAGCTCATGTGTGATCCATGAAGACTGATTTGGGCACGCTTCCTTCCCTTCGGCTCTGGCGGCTCATGATCGGACTTTGGTATGCAATCCCCTTTCGGCTGGGTATGTCTCCACACCAGAACACACAAGCACAGGTGGTCCACTTGGCTTTTCCGTGGCATCCGCGTCGGCAAATGCCATGCTAGAACTGTCAGAACTATCTCATGCAGGGCGTCGACGGACAAGTCTGCGATATCTTGTCTCGCAGTTGACCTGACAGCCAAAGCATCGTGATTAGATCACAGGTGGTGTTTAACATGTAGCTGTCAGCTTACACTGTGCAAAAGTGACGAGAGCCCACGCCGAAAACGTTTGCAGAATGTGAACATCGCTCCCCCTCCCAACATCCCGCTCTTGTCCTGTCACAGCACGGGTCTGAAGCTGCTGCTTAAGGACAGAGCTGTTGGAATATGCGCGAGGCCTAAGCCTTGGCGACGCCTACGGTAACCCACTCACCTGCACCATGAGCTCGTAGTCGACGTTGTAATTCACTCCGTTCATGCCTGGGTTCAACCGCCCAGGTGAGGCGACTGTGCAGACGACATCTCGTGGTTGCACACTCGATAAATGAACATGCTGCGAAAATGTAAGCCGCAGCGTGCACGTTCTGCATAAAGCTCAAGCATGCAGGCCTAGTCCTCCAAACAAGTCCTCTCCCTGAAGCTCTTCGCATTGCGGTGCAGCTGCTGAAGTTCAACCGCGAAGCGCGATTGCACCAGGCCTGGCGCTACAAGAGTTTCGCTAAGTGGTAGCGCCCAGCCTAGTGTACAGCTACGGGGTGTGACCTAGAGCAGTTTCGGTTGCTTTTGGAAGGAAGAGCCGGGCCTGATCATGTGTTGCAGATCAGCGCCTCTTATTGCGGAGGTTTACATTCGCCCACCTTCTCAAGCGAGGACGTGCGTTCCGCATCGTACGCACCTCGCGAGGCCACTCTTGTCCCGACATTCTTTCAGGTTCAAAGTGCACAAGCTGTGCGTGAGGTTCACAAGTCTCAACAGCACTGCTGCGCTGCTTCTGATCTACATAGAGCTTGACGTGCCCGCAATAGTCAATGTTCTATGGTTCGAAGCATAACTGGTACGGGGTCCCTGCACCAAGAGCCGTGGCCGCCTGGGGAGAGGTACAATAAATAGACGGACAGTGTAGGACAGTTTGCAAAGGCGATACAGAAGCGCACAAGATGAACACGCAGCCACAAGATAGCTTGCAAATGGCCAAGATCGGCGCTCGCTGAAGCGCACCACCTCGCGACTCTTCACAAGGTCCAGACGTCTTCGAATATTGGAACCAGAAATTGTCACCATTTTCTGCCTTGTTGACTCACACTTCTCCGGCTTACCATATTGAACCCACGACCAAAGCTCCGACGATGCAAATGCCGGCGCTTCATAAAAATAGCTCTATGCGCGTCCACCTTATGGTGTGCCGGTCTTCCTGCCACAAAATGCCGGCATAGCTAACTGCTGCAAGTACTACGGCCACTAGTAGTCACTGGCACTTCTTCTGCTACTCCTTCCGCTCAATGACGGCGACAACTACTACAAACGACGACAATTCCTACCACTTCCACTGGGACTAGCACTAGGTCTGGCACTACAACTACGGAAACAAGAACACCAACAACACTACCACTACTACCTACTTACTGCTGCTGCCGCTGCTGCTGCTGCTGCTACTACTACTACTACTGCTACTACTACTACTAATAATAATAATAATCATAACAATAATGAAATAGTAATAGTAATCGCTCCCCTTTAGCTAAATACCCCCCGAGAAATAAAATAGCACATTGGGGCAAATCCTCCCGAAATCATCCCGGGAATCCCTGCACCCTCTAAAACCAATTCTGAATTAGGCGGAGGGTTTCGAGGCTTCAAATACCCTTAGAGTGAGAGCAAGAGCAAGAGCAAGAGCAGCAGCAAGAGCAAAGCAAAAAGCAGGAGCAGGCGCACGAGACGCAGCAGAAGCAGGAGCAAAAGCCAGCGCGGGAGCAAGAGCCAAACCAGGAGCAAGAGCACAACCCCTCAAAAGCGGCAGTAGAGATAAACAACACCCCCTAATAATGAACAATCTTTCTGAGTTTGTATTGGAGAGGCGGGGCCCCCTCCCGTTTGAGATTAGGGGGAAACGGGGAAACGACTACTATTGCTACTGCTACTGCTACTATTGCTGCTACTGCTGCTGCTACTGCTACAAAGACGACGACGACTACTACTACTACTACTGCTGCCACTCCTGCTACAACTACCATTGCTACTACTACCTCCACTACCACGACCACTACGGCTACCACCACTACCACAAGTAATGCCACTACTACCACTACTACCATTATCACTGCCACCACCACTACTACTACTACTACCACAACAACAGCTACTGGCTACTACTGCTCCTGCTGCTGCTACTGCTACTTATTCTTATACTTAGGAGTTGTCGTCGTCGCAGTAGTAGTAGTAGTAGTAGTAGCTGCTGCTGCCGCCATGACGACAGCGACTAGTAACAAGTACATTGCTGCCACCACCACGAGGACGACGATGGAAAGTACTACTACCGCTGCTACGGACTATTACAACTACTAATGCTGCCGTGTGCTACGGCAGCTCCTGCTATGTACAAACGAACAAACTGTATTCACACCATTGCGGGTCAGAGCGACTGGCGGAAACATAGTAGCATATCGAAAACCAGAAAACGAGATCCGCCTCAAGACTCCGTCGTGCACAAAATCTAGTGGGGTCGGAGATTGTTGAAGGAAGCCCACCACTAGCCAGCAGCTACCCGAATCCATGTAGTTGAAAGAGGCCGAGGAACTCCCAAACAAAGGATTTGTGGTTGCGAGATCGATTTTCGCCGGCGCGCTCCCGAGCACCTGCACCTGGCATGAGGTGCCTATGAAATAATTCCTCTCTCTCTCCCATGCCATCCTCAAGGGTCTCGCTATGCAAGGGCACGTATCAGATGTGAGATAATCATAAGTATCAGGTGGATCCCGGTTGCAATGATGGGCGCTGGCCAGGCTCTGCAAGTCAACAGGGTCTGCAGAAGTCTTTCCGGACACAAACCAGCAAATGCGTTCTTTCAACGTGCACCGTCACTTCCCTTTTTGCTGACCTTGCAAGTGGAACTTGAGGTTTCAATATTGTGAGTCAGGCATGGTAGAAATCCATCACATTCTCAGCCAGAGATCGTTGGAGCATGCAGGTTCAAGCAGAAAGGCAACACTGTCACAAAGGAGTATGCGAATTGGTCACACATTTGACGTCTTGAAACTGCCATCGAATCTATAGTCTGCGACGCCCGGGCCCTGATTTCCTGTACTTCTCCGGAAGCCGAAACTCCGCGAGGCTCCCACCCGCGGTGCGGCGCTGCAAGCTCAGCTCGACCTTATGCGCACGCAGATATCCGGATGAAACGCACAAGTATGCAAACTCCACCTTGGAACTAAGCAGCCCAAGACTTCAAAAAACCTCGAACATCTTCCATGCTAAACCCAATCCGCAAAACATCAATGAGCACTTGAGCACTTGCACTTCTGCTAGGTAGGGCTAGATTCGACATCCCAGTTACGCGTGGCCAGACGACCTCACAAATCCACATCCCGTCCTCGAAATGATCCCCGTGCGCAGCCCGGAATCCCAAACTCATTACTGCATGTCTGGGCCGCGACCTCGCTCCGGTCCACGAAGACTCTGGCGGTCATGGCCGAGAGGTTGAGGTTGCAGACACTACCCGCCTGGAAGTAAAAGACGCTGGGCATGCTCGCGATGCTGCAAGGGCCAAAAGGGTACAGGCCTTCTGTGTCTCGACACTCAGCTCAGGCTACTGCGGTTGCACCAGACAAGCTTCGATCACAGACACGCCAAACAAAACACATGCGCACACACACACACACTCACACTTGCAGACCTGTCATCCTCACCTAGATGGATGCCTCTTGTGCTAGAGGTTGCTCGCCTATCCTGGTGCCTCAGGGGGCCCACCAGCTAATCCGAGCAGGTACACTGAGCAGATCAGACTCGGTATACCATGAGTGTGGTAGCTTCGTTGAGTGCGGTTCCACAACTTCCTTCGGAAAAGGATGCACGCACACACCCACACACCACCGGTCTATTTGGTAACCTAGTAACGAAGATACTCAGCAGTGCGATCGAATACTACGGGGGTGAGAGTATTGACTATTGTCATTGGCTCCAAAAAACTAAGGTGCACTCCGTTCGGCTTCAGTCGGAATGCTCGCACTTTTGTGGTGCGACCGGCACATCGCCAAATATGCTGCGAAAGAGTTCGTTTGGCAATATCAGCTGTATCGGTTTGACAGATTTGGAGATGGAGGTGCAGAACCTTCGTTGTTGGTCAGCTTGTAATCCTGAGCCAGGATGTCCATCCTGGTGATAGCCGCTGGTGCCCCTGTGTAGGCCAGCTATAGTTGCAGTTCGCGTCATGGTTGGTTTACGTAGCCAGGATTTGTTGAGGTAGGCCACAAACACAAGCTACTATAAACTTGCTAAGAGCGCAGCCAAGAGCAAAAGCCGAACCATGAAACGCTGAATCTAGGGAAGCTTCAGGTGGGGAGTTTGGATGTGGGTAGATCTGTTCATTCTTATGTGATTTCAGCGTGTTCCTGATGAAGGTTATGTGACAGTTGAGGTCCGCACGTCGCAATAAGAACAAGTACAGCACATGCCAAAAGATGTTTGACATTGAGAGGGAGAGGGAGGAGCTTAGGAGATCCCCTATTCCCGGCCGTGAGCATCCTGAAACCTTGTGTCAGCATCTTTGCGGCTTATGTGCGGCCTATGAGGGCACTTATGTGAGAACTATATGTGGCTTTGCGTGAGCACTCGATGACCTTATGTGAACAGCTCCGGGGCTCATGTGAGGCTTATGCGAGCAGTGTGTGGGGTCGGGCTCGGAGAGTCGGGGGAGAGGGGTTTATGTGTACAGCTAGGGCGAGCCGTCCCTTTCATGTGTTTTGGCTTCCTTTTCGGGAGCATGGGCAGTGTCGGGGGCGGGGTAAGGGGGAGGGGGGAGTTGGTGGGCGGGTGGGGGGCGGTGGTGGGAGAGGTGGGGGGCGGGGTCGGGGGGAGGGGGGGTCGCTCGTCCAAGAAAGTGTGTGTGTGTGTGTGGGGAACCC
>CAJNJA010013196.1:0-12769 GCA_905231915.1 Symbiodinium necroappetens | reverse complement strand
TCATGGAAATTGTTGGAAATGTGGGTAAAACCGACAATTTCCATGATTGGGTCACTGAAAATGTTGGTAAAACCAACAATTTCCATGAATTTCGAGAAACCTCGTGAGCCAGAGCCATAGTTTGGAAAATCATGGAATTGTTTGGTAAAACCTACAATTCCCATGATTGGCTCCCGGAAAATGTCTGTCGGTAAAACCAACAGTTTCCATGGTTTGTCTCTGGGAAGAAATCATGGAAAATGGTGGTAAAACCAACAATTTCATTTCTAGAAACCACATGAGCCGGAGCCATAGTGTGGAACATCGTGGAAATTGTTGGAAATGTTGGTAAAACCAACGATTTCCATGAATTTCGAGAAACCACATGAGCCGGAACCATAGTTCCGAAAATCATGGAAATTGTTGTTTGTCTGTGGGAAAGCATGGGAAATGTTGGTAAAACCAACGATTTCCATGAATTTCGAGAAACCACATGAGCCGGAGCCATAGTTTGGAACATCGTGGAAATTGTTGGAAATGTTGGTAAAACCAACATTTTCCATGATTTGTCTGTGGGAAAGCATGGGAAATGTTGGTAAAACCAACGATTTCCATGAACTTCGAGAAACCACATGAGCCGGAGCCATAGTTTGGAACATCGTGGAAAAAGGGGGAAATGTTGGTAAAACCAACATTTTCCATGATTTGTCTGTGGGAAAGCGTGGAAAATGGTGGTAAAACCGGCATTTTCCATGAATTTCGAGAAACCACGTGAGCCGGAACCATAGTTCCGAAAATCATGGAAATTGTTGTTTGTCTGTGGGAAAGCATGGGAAATGTTGGTAAAAACCAACGATTTCCATGAATTTCGAGAAACCACATGAGCCGGAGCCATAGTTTGAACATCGTGGAAATTGTTGGAAATGTTGGTAAAACCAACATTTTCCATGATTTGTCTGTGGGAAAGCATGGGAAATGTTGGTAAAACCAACGATTTCCATGAATTTCGAGAAACCACATGAGCCGGAGCCATAGTTTGGAACATGTGGAAATTGTTGGAAATGTTGGCAAAACCATTATTTTCCATGATTTGTCTGTGGGAAAGCGTGGGAAATGTTGGTAAAACCAACGATTTCCATGAATTTCGAGAAACCACATGAGCCGGAGCCATAGTTTGGAACATCGTGGAAATTGTTGGAAATGTTGGTAAAACCAACATTTTCCATGATTTGTCTGTGGGAAAGCATGGAAAATGTTGGTAAAACTAACAATTTCCATTTTTCGAGAAATCACGTGAACCGGAGCCATAGTTTGGACAGCATGGCAATTGTTGGAAGTGTTGGCAAAACCAACATTTTCCATGATTTGTCTGTGGCGAACCCCCTCACTCCGGTACCCGTGTTTTGGTGTTCATGCTCCTGAGGAAAGAATCAGACCTAGGTACCGGAGGGGGGGGGTATATATATATATATATATTCATTTATTTATTTATTTATTGATTTATATATCTATATTTTTGGTTTATTTCTTTATATCTATCGGGTAAGTCAGCCAGGCAGCGCCATTTCCGTGGCCGGTGAGGCAAAGGAGCTTACGGCACCGCTGACAAAAACTGCCGCGGGTGCGGAATTTGAGGGCGTGGGTTCCGTGTCCAGGGTTGAGGGTTCAGGGTTTAGGGGCATGGGGTCTTGGGAAGGCTCCCGGCAAACTTACTTCTTCCTTGGTTCTTGCTCGTCACTAGCACGACGACATTCAACATATTTGCGTCGCATATAAAAAGGAAGTGATGTGTCATCCCCCAAGCGCCGTGAACCACTCCATTTTTACAGCATGTACAAGCCGCTGTGCGCGTGCCAAGTGTGAGACTTGACCAGACCCGGCAGGCAGCATCACACAAATTATATCAGACAACACAGGACAGGGTGTGTTGGGTTGAGGGTAACAATAGGGTTTAGCATCTTGGGGCACCCAGGAATAGTAAAGGTTTCAGGGCAGCAATCCGTGGCTCTTGAACCCTAGGGTTCAAGCATGGCACCATGTGGATGCACGTAGCAACGAAAGAGCCACCAAGGCAATGAGAGTTTAAGATGTTCTCAGCCTAACTACTAACCTTCTCAAGATTCCATGTGTGGTGTACATCATCTTTCAAAGAGCCTGCCTAGAGGAATGCATGATGCACCAGATGTACAAGATATCAGATGCACAAGATGTACAAGATACGAACACAACTTTGCACAGCAAGTACCTGCGCATGACGCAGGCCCTTTTAGGGGTGAAGATGTCTTCCGGGCACGTGTCACTCATCCTAACCACTGTCCACTATGTCGCTAGGGTCTTTGAGCAGCGAACCGGGTCCTCGCTGCCTCGTTAGTTTCTTTGGCCAGGGCGGCTCCTGACCACGCCACCGTCAGGGGTCATCACGAAATCTCGGCTACGGGCAACGTCATTGCTGCAAGACCACGTACCCTTCTCCGTCCAGTCCTTATGTGTCGTCATGTGTCGACATTGCAAGTTGATTCTGGCACGGGGATAGGCAATACGACTGCTAAGCTACCTGGTGACAGGAAGAGTGGGACAGGGTCATCCAAGTCATCACAAGTCACTTCATCATCCCCCGTGCCGAAAAGTCTGTCGTCGACAAGGCCGTTTCCGAGCAAGGCAAGATGAACAACCGCATCTCGTATTGCTGCACGCAATGGCTAAAACATTGGCCGTGAGCGCCCCTGGGTTGCTTTTTGAGTGTCTGGCCCGATCAGGACCTGGTTGCGGACGAAGTGGCTGGCAGTGCATCTCCAGACATGCACACACAGCCGAGACAGACGCCCACCGTCGGCCTGCCATTGACCTTCAGCCCAGCAGACAAGCCGAAATTAGGTGTACCTCTGTGACACTGCCACGGCAAGTGAAGCGGCACAACAACGATGCAAATCAAAGCATGACGGCGAGCTGCGCCAACGGCAAGGACGTGCGAGTCGTCCCAGGGAGCAGAATACACGTGCGCTATCTGACTGTCTATTACCACACTGCAGGAGGCAAAATTTCCACCAGCCAGATCACCTGACGGCAGGAGAATGTAACTGTTTGCAAGAGACACCAAAGACACCAAAACAAAACAAAAACCGACACTTGGGGCAAGAGCAGCTTGGTTCTCGTGATCGATCATGCGCTTGAATGCGCCCTTTTCCTGTCAGGTTTCTGCCACACCTCCTCTTCGCCCAACTTTCACGAAGCGTGGCCGAGACGTTGACCTTCATCCTCGCACGGTGGGATGCCCGGGACATCAGTGCCCACCTCACGCCATAGAGTGAGTTCTCAGAGTGAGTTCTCAGCTCTCGGCAGCCACATGGATTTCCTTTCAGGAACTATGGCCTTGGGAACACAGTGCGGAAGCAACTCATCACGTCAAGCTACCTTGCTTGCCTAGTTATTCCTGCAACTGGGACACGCCGTAGAATAAGCTTGCTGCGTAGCATCTTCACGAGCTTTGAACTCTACGCGATCCCCCTGGGCTTGGACGTATGGCAAGGCGAGTTTTGAAGTCGCAGCCAAGCCAGGCGTTCGCACAAAACGTGCTCGAATTTCGCAGAGGATTGGGTTCCATGCAGCAAAACAGCTAGAGCTAGAGGAATAAGATCTAACCAACTCATGGGACCAAATCCCGGATTGGTACGGATAGTTTACAACTGTTGCTCTCGCCAGTGTTTCCACTCTCAATTACTCCCATCCTGGCCAAAAACAAACCTTCAAAATTGCCGCGCCGAAACGTACTGAAGGCACTGGCGCAATAATAGGAAAGTGCATTCAGATCCGTGCGTCTGAGAGACATCTGCACATTCCGTCGGGGCGACTCCAAGTAGGTAAAGCCTTGTGCCTCAACAGTTTCAGCAAGCCTATACCGCCTCGCCATACTGTGTCCACGCAGGCTGATACGCGTGCTGACTGTCCTGTAGTTGGGAACGCAAATACCCGTGAACCGCACAGCACGCCATGCATCACACTCGTTGGTTCTGAAGGCGTCTTTCAATCCGAGTGTCGCGTGCTCGCGTGCGGAATCCATACAACCAGCAACTAAACCCCCGTGTGGCTCTTCTAAACCCGCATACCGAAAAGACAAGGGGCACCTTCAGGATGCCCAGGCCGGCGCGGCACGGAGGTCGTTGCAGCACGCCATTGCGAACTCGAAGTGTTTCGGGTGGACTCTAGGGCGAAGGGACGTACTTCTTCGAAACCGTTGCGAACTTGTAGTGACACGCTCGTCCCCCTCGAATGTTGTCCCATGATAAATGTAGGCCCCAACCCCCCAGCAATTGCGGTCGAGATCCCGACCCACGGTTGGAAGCAACGGCTGCATGGCAGCGAGCATGCGGGCGTTGAGAAAATGCTAACTGGCAGATCCGTGCTCTTTGCAAAGATTGGGACCTATTTGTTGAAGGCTACCCACAATTTCGCAAAACCCGACAAACTCAACACAGATCAGGGTTTTCGGATAGACTAGAGCCACCAGGTCCCTTGGGGCCCGTAAACCTTCCATTTTTGTTTATATCCTCTGTTAATCTAAGTACGTGTTAGCAAGCGCATAAATAAATAAACAGGTGAACCAATCTATCTATCCACCTATCTATCTATCTACCTGTCTCTCTATCTAGTTATCTAGCTAACTATCTATCTACACATCTATCTATCGAGCGAGCTAGCCATCGCGTACATATACACATATGAGCGCGCAATCGGCAAAACTTCTTTATTAGGTTCAGACCATAGATGATTTGGGGGTTCCTATCTCTTTAAAAGGATTTCGTCACAAGTTTCTGTGAGGTATCGCTTTGCTGTTGTGAAACACGACCGTCAGACTGACTGGTCCTACTTGTATAGCTTGCACTGCCCTTTACTGCGCTGTACTTACTTTTTCTGCCCTTTCCTGTCTTTACTGCCCTGTACTGCCCTTGACCTGTCCTTCACTGCCCCATTGCTGCCTTTTGTTGCTCTTTACTGCCCTGTGCTGCCCTTTACCTGCCCTTTGGCTGCCCTTTTCTGCCTTTTTTCACCAGAATAGGCCGTGGGACACGAAACGAACCAGTGGGTATCGATTAGGGTATCGATTGCCTAGCCGCATATCACACGGAAAAATAAGACATACATGCCGCGGCAGCACTGACATGCCACAACAGGTGGCGTTGTTGATCGCATCGATCTTGGAGGGGATCCTATCACTTTCCAAGGATAGTGGCAAAATCCGGCATTCCACGGCCACCCTGCTCTTAACTAGAGTTATAATTACGGAAGTTTTGACGGAGGCGCACATAAGCACGCCCACGGCGGCTCCCCGCTCCTCGGCGGTGCTGTAGGGTTTCACCGCACCACTGCCAATTTGCGGCGCAACAGAAGGTTGAGCTGGCCAGGAGGCAGATGCGATCGCCAAGCACTGAGAAAGGGCAGCTCCGTCAGCAGCTTCTTGCGCACACGGTGTGGCAGGTGCCAGAACTCTTCCGCCAGGTGGGTGGCTTCCAAAAGAATATTGGTTTCGCGGAGAAGGCGAGCCTCGTGCTCTATCAAGGTTGCGCAAGCCTGCCGGTGACGGGAAACCCATGCGTACTCGCCGTGCCGGATCTGAGCAAGTGTGTCTGCAAGTAGTTGCTGCTCGTGCTTGCGGCCGGAAACCGACCGGCGGATCTTGCTGCAGAGGCGCTGGAAGTACCGCCAGACGCACGGTACAGTTTGCACAGCACATAGATCCAGCTTGGTTCCCCACCGCTGGTTGATCTCTGTCCGCAACCTGTACCATGCTGTAAATGCGTTGGCACTTTCCCGGGCAGCACCACTTTGTGCCAACGATGCGTAAAGTGCCCGGAAAGCTGGCCCTAGGAACATGTGTTCCTGTCGAGCCGCATACACCACACTACAGCACCGGGAATCACAGCCACGTCTCCGCCGGGCTCGGATATCCAGCCGCGAGGTGCAGAGACGGCGGCAGAGGAGCGCGTAAATATCGCCCAGGACAAATTTCAATCGATAGCTGCCCGCTATCTTCCACCTAGGCGCGTTTGACGGCAGGCTCGGGCGACCCAATACGGGGAGCCGACTGAGACTTGACATAATGGCTTGGGCGACGTGGACTGCATTTGGTTGGTTGTCCTGCACGGCCAGGGCCAGCTCTACAATAGGCGCAGCACCTTCCATACAAGCTGCCGCCCAGCGCGGGATGGCTGCATGAAGGTGGTTTCCGTACCGGAAATGGGGGAAGAGATTTGGCACGGCCTCCGAAAAAACTAACCGGGCCATCAGAGGATTCAAGGAAGGCAGAAAGGTTGGAGTAGGCGCTGATGTTGCGCTCCAAAGCTGCCTGGATTGCTGCCACAACAGCCTGGCAGGTCACCTCCGTGAGACCTGGGGACAGAGGTGTCGCTCCACGAGTAAAGCCCTCCCTACTTACCGGACTAACCGCGCGAACCAAATGGAACCTGAGGGGCAGACCGTCCTGAAGCACAGTCTGCACCGTGGTATGGAGAAAAAGGACTTGTTCCACGAATCCCGCCGTGCCGATGTAGCGGTAGATGCAGACGACCAACAGCCACGCTGCCACT
The DNA here is from genome assembly GCA_905231915.1 of Symbiodinium necroappetens. NCBI lineage: Eukaryota > Dinophyceae > Suessiales > Symbiodiniaceae > Symbiodinium > Symbiodinium necroappetens. The sequence goes on along the minus strand of CAJNJA010013196.1, from coordinate 6,209 downwards.
CGAGCTGCAGTTAAGTGGCCTTGTGCATAAAGCTGCGTGAAAAGATTCGCGGCGAACGCTGACGATGATGTCGCACATACATCCAAGGATGGTGGATATCTTCCATCAATGAGTGGGGCGTGTCCGACGAGCACCGAACAAAGCTCCGGCACTGTCCCCAAGGATGCTCGAAGCATCTCCTTGCTGGCGTCTGGTACCATCCAGGACGGCTGCTCCAAAGCTAAAAGCGCCATGAAAAAGACAAAGCTCTTGAACAGCGGTGAGCACCTGAAACCCAATGCAGCTGCCACGGCCTGGCATTGGTCTGCCAAAAGGCCCTGGACTAACGGAGCATGCTCCGCATACCTCTCGTCATCAAACCCGATCGCAGACCTTCGCTGCCGTGCGGGGAGGGGCCGTTGTGTTGACTCTGACTCTGATTCTGAACTTTCTGAGCTGGACCCGGAAGCAGAGTCAGAGCTAGATTCTCCTGAAGAGGCTGGGGCTGCCTCAACTTGAGCTTGGGGGACATCTGGGGCAGGTCGGCTGCGGCGGTCGCCTCCCCTGCCGTCTTCGCAACCGCATGCCACGCAGCACCAACCCCCCTCACCGGGCAGCCGGCAGGGAGTTCGCCTGCCACAATACTGGCACCATCCTCGCTTCGGCATCTGTGGACCGCCGAACTGCAATCAAGATGGCGATACCGTGGCGAACCGCCCTGCGCGGTGGAAGGGTAATGGAACGGAATCCTGCAAGTAGTGCGTTTTACTACGACGATACACGACCCTGCCGACAGTTCTGGCATAGCGTGCCTTTTCCAGAGATCATGCTACTTAATGCTCGCGATTGGGTGTCTCTGCGGGCAATCATTACAACAGTTTCGAGAATGGCTACGTCGACTGCGAGGGTTGCTGAAGCTAGAGCCGCACTCGCGAAAACATGCCGCACACACAATGTGGCGATCAAACTTCGCAGCCGATGTTCATAAACCGTGATACGTCATGACAAGTTTCACCCAGCATCAGCAGGCGGAAATATTCTTCAAAAACTTTTTGGCACACTATTGGGAAAAAGCTACTCTGCAAAGAGTGAAACAGGTTGCCCAGGTTGCAGACGCCGCTTGTGTCTCGAAGGATCCTGGCGGATCAGACAGATCGTGAGCTTCTGCCCTTTCACAGGGTTCAATGGGATCGCAATCTAGGGGGCAGCTCCAATCTCTCAACACAACCGTCTTGATCAAGCCCCGCTGCCTGACCCGAAACCCTGGACCCTAAACCCTAAACCAAGGCGACAGCTACCCGGAAGCGCCGGCTTGACCGGTCTCGGTCTCGGTCTCGGTGCCGGCGGCCTGGCGCCCTACCATGCAGCAACAAGCGCACAAGATCCCAAAGGAAGCATGCAGCTCCAAGCAAGAAGCGGGCTTGGTTAAGACTTATTTTTCTATGTTTTGTGTATTACTTTGTTTGCTTCGAAACGACCTGGTCCCTCGAAGGGTACCCAAACATTTTTTTTCGCTGTAATCATTCCTCACGTCTCAGAGTGTACCTAGGTTTTGCTGGTGCATGTGCATCCTTGTACCATACCACAGCCGGCTGAATTTAGGATATCCCAAAACAAAGTTTAGTTTATGTCGGCTGTTATGCAGAGTCTTGCCAAACAGCCGCGCGGAGGGTTTTTTTCCTAACGCTGGCGGTCCCCGGTCTCAGTTGCCGGCGCTGGCTCTGCTTTTCAATGGTTGCAAAATAGTGTAACTTGCAGCATTCGCTACTGTTTTGCACCAAGCTATTGGGAAATTGCAGTTGGCAAGGTGGCATTTTGCCGCAAGCTATCGGGGGATTCTAACTTCGAGGCTCCTGTCTTGTGTCAAGCTATTGGGGAACTGCAATTAGCAGGGTTTCTTTTTGCCCCAAGATATTGGGGGATTCTAATTTCGAGTCTCCTGTCTTGTGTCATGCTATTTGGGAATTACAATTTGCCGGGTCTTGCTTTGTTTCAGGCTATTGGAGAATTGCCATTTGCAGGGTTTTGCGCTGTGTCAAGCTACTAGGGAATTCTAACTTGTGGGGTATTGTTTTGCCCCAAACTATTGGGGTTGGTGCAATTTCGAGGCTCCTGTCTTGCGTCAAGCTACTGGGGAGTTACCATTTGCAGGGTTTTACTCTGCGTCAAGCTATTGAGAATTACAATGTGCAGGGTCTCGTTTACGTCAAGCTATTGGGTAATTACAAATTGCATGTTTTGTCGCGTTGTGGCAAGCTTTTGGGAGTTCCAACTCAAGCTATTGGGGGATTACACTGCACAATGTATCTTAAAGCCGCCCCTCATGTGGCGAGACCGGTTCACCCCATTCATTAAGCATGCCTCGTCATTTGGCACTCCGGTTTCCATCGTGCATCTTGAACACGCCTTTTCATGTGGCGATTCCGGCTCATCACATATCTTCAATACACCCCCTCCTATGTGCTTTCCATTACAGTGCTACATCTTAAACACGGTAGCGACGCCTGTGCGCGCCTATGCGCTTTTAGAGATTTCAGAATGAGGCGTTTTGCATAGATGCGCGCGAAGCCACAGCGAGAGCGCAATCTCAAATAAAATTATTGTTCATGCGGGTGCGCGAAACACTAGAGGCTGAAGTAAACGTTGGGCCTAACTGCATTTTCGCTCGGGTTTTAAGCTCAATGTTGAAGAGGCTGCAGAACAAAAATCTATTTTAGGGAGTGTTTTGAAGGATGTATAGCTGAGTTTAAAGTATTGACTTGACTTAGGTTTGACTCGGGGTCCAGTATTGGATCCTGCTTCATGACCACATGTTTACATATCTATATACATATCTATATATCTATATATCTATATATCTATATATCTATATATGTATATATCTATATATCTGTATACCTATATATCTATATACCTATATATCTATATATCTATACATCTATATATCTAAATATCTATATATCTATATATCTATATATATATATAGATAGAGATATGCATATATACTGATGTCTACATATAGACATATAGACATATATTTTTGTAGTTATAGTCGTCAGCAGCATCATCAGCATCATCATCATGAGCGTCATCACCATCTTCCTCATGTTCGCCAGCACCACCATCATCACCAGCATCATCAGCATAATCATCATCATCATTTTCTGGTGGGATCCGAAACCCCAAACCCTAAACCCTAAACCTAGGCTTAGATTGAGGGCCCTCTCGAAAGGATATGTGACGGCCGTACGCTATAAAGCCCCCCCACCCACCCCCTTTCCCCCCCCCCCCCAATCCTGAAACCTGCAAAAACGCATAGGCGTGTACAGGCGCCGTCACCTCAAACATGCCCCTCTTTTGACGATTCCGGTTCCTCACATTTCTTAACCACACCCTTTCACGTTACGCCCCTCTACATATGTCTTATTAGGCGATTCCGGTTCATCACAGATCTCATTGGCTAAACCAGCCGCAGCCTGTGGCCCGCGACCCGGGGGACCCGAGGCAAGGCTAAAAAAGAGAGCGGAGGGGGTTGCGGACGGGCAGGACCAGGGGACTAGAGACCAGAGCACAGAGACCAGACCAAAAAACCAGGGGACCAAGAGGACCAGGGGCCCTACCTACCAACCCTACCGGGAGCCCCAGACAAGAGTCGACGTTAGGAAAAAAACCCAGGGCCCCGAACCGCCGTACCAACACAAACCAGCCAGAACCACACGCCCGAAATCAAAATGCCACGAGTGGGTTTCAAGCATCGTTCAAAACGCGACGGAAGTTCTTAAAGGTCTCGCCAAAGCAAGGACCCCATGCCCGCTACAATCAAAATGCCAGCTCTAACTCCCACCGTCAATCAAAATGCATTCCTTGTAAACACTCGTGTGGTGCTCTGTAGGACTCGCCAAGGAAGCTTTACCAACGCGGCCCAGCAAGAACCACATACCCGAAATCAAAATGCCAGGAGTCATGTACACCCAACTGCGGAGGCGCCATGGTCTCGCCAATGCAGTTTTGCCAACATAAACCAACCGCCAAAGCAGCCGTACCAACACAAAGCAACCAGAACCCCAGGCCCAAAATCAAAATGCCAGGAAAGATTTTCTCGGATCGATCAAAACAGTCCTGCTTTCCCCGAAGAAGGCGATTGTGGCGGCCGACATGCAAGATTGCATTTCCGAGATGAATAGCGGTGGACACGTAGGGCCGCGTTTTCGAGATGCATAGCGATCGACATGCGCGGCGTAAGACGCAAGCGGCTTTTCCTTTTTTGAAACTTTCTGGGCTGTCCAAACTTTCCCAATTCCCCAGATTTTCAAACAGTTCGACATGTTTTCCATGTTCCTAGAACGTTCGAATTTTTGCGACGATTTTTCTGTTTCGAGGCTTTGCCGATTTTTCGTGACTTTCCAAGTGCATCATGATTCTAAATGTTTCGAGATTTCCCGATTGAAACATGCACGAAGGTTTTCGAATCTTTATATCTTACACACCACGCTCCTCCTGTGGCGATTCCAGCCCACCATATACCTTAAACACGCCCCCCCCCCCCCGGTGGGCGAGACCGCTTCACCACATTATTAAACATGCACCCTCATCACATATTTTGCAACTAGTATTTTATTTGGTAATTCCGATTCTTACTTTCACTAACCTGTTAAAGCAGCCCCCTGTTTGCAACCACAATGTCTCTATCAAGGGGTTCGGAAAGGATCCGTGTGCACGCTGTTTTGCCGGCAGGATGTCATTTTGAAGCGAACTGGTCCGGGCTTAAATGGCATAAACAAGCTGGGCGGGGGCTGGCACAGCACTGCAAAACACTGACAGGGAGCTTGTCTTGTGTGAAAGATTGTCGATAGTGTCTCGGTGCATGCCGGGGGAGGTACTTTGCATTCCGCGCGCACCCACATACAGACGCGCGTGCTTAACAGACACTCCATATAGATTGTGTTGTTGTTGTTGTTCATAAATCTTCAACATTCTTCAACACGCCAAATCATTTGTCGATTGCTAGTCAACATGGCCCCCCAGGCCCAAAATCAAAATGCCAGGAAAGATTTTCTCGGATCGATCAAAACAGTCCTGTTTTCCCTGCAGGGGATTGTAGCGGCCGATGAATAGCGTCGGACACGTAGGGCCGCGTTTTCGAGATGCATAGCGATCGACATGCGCGGCGTGGTTCTCAAGACGCAAGCGGCTTTTCCTTTTTTGAAACTTTCTGGGCTGTCCAAACCTTCCCAACTTCCCAGATTTTCGAACAGTTCGACATGTTTTCCATGTTCCTAGAACGTCCCGATTTTTTTGCGATTTTTCTGTTTCGAGACTTTGCCGAATTTCCGAGACTTTCCAAATGCATCAAGATTCTAAATGCTTCGAGATTTCCCGGTTGAAAAATGCACGAAAGTTTTCGAATCTTTATATCTTACACACCACGCTCCTCTTGTGGCGATTCCAACCCAGCAAAAACCCTAAACACCCCCCCCCCCCCACGGGTGGGCGAAACCTTTTCACCATATTGTTAAACATGCACCCTCATCACATATTTTGCAACTAGTATTTTATTTGGTAATTCCGATTCTTACTTTCACTAACCTGTTAAAGCAGCCCCCTGTTTGCAACCACAATGTCTCTATCAAGGGGTTCGGAAAGGATCCGTATGCACGCTGTTTTTGCCGGCAGGATGTCGTTGTGAAGTGAACTGTTACGGGGCTTACATGGCATAAACAAGCTGGGCGGGGGCTGGCACAGCACTGCAAAACACTGACAGGGAGCTTGTCCTGTGCGAAGGATTGTCGCTGGTGTCTCAGTGCATTTGCACTCCGTGCACGTGCACACCCCCATACACGCGAGCGCGCGCGCGTACTGAACAGACATACGTCTGAAACATGGTGTTCGGTGACGGCGCCTGTACGCGCCTCTGAGTTTTTGCAGGTTTCAGGGTTGTGGTGGGGGGAGGGGGGTGGGGGGGGGGCTTAATAGCGTCCGGCCGTCACACATATCCTCTTGAGCGGGCCCTCAGCCTAGGGTTAAGGTTTGGGGTTTCGGGTTTCGGGTTTCGGATCCCACCAGAAAATGAAGACGATGATGGTGATGATGATGCTGCTGGTGGTGACTATAACTAGGTGTATAACTACAAATATATATATATATATCAGTTTACACGATCTCCACCACTCGCACAGCTCGCTGAACAGCCCTCGATCGCAGAGCTATTTTCCTCGCGATCGGAACGTGGG
>CAJNJA010013195.1:0-12769 GCA_905231915.1 Symbiodinium necroappetens | reverse complement strand
CACACAGAGACACACACACACACAGAGACACACAGACACAGACACAGACACAGACACACAGACACACACACACACACACAGACACAGACACACAGACACAGACACAGACACAGACAGAGACAGACACAGACACAGACAGACAGACACAGACAGAGAGAGACAGAGAGAGACAGACAGACAGACAGACAGAGACAGACAGAGACAGACAGAGACAGACAGAGACAGACAGAGACAAACAGACAGACAGAGACAGAGAGACAGACAGACCGACAGACCGACAGACGGACAGACAGACAGACAGACAGACACACACACACACAGAGACACACACACACACACAGAGACACAAGAGACAGACAGACAGACACAGACAGACAGACAGACAGACAGACAGACACAGACAGACAGACAGACAGTCAGACAGACAGACAGGCAAGCAGGCAGGCAGGCGGACAGACAGAGAGACAGACAGACAGACAGCCAGGCAGACAGACAGCCAGCCCCTCAGGCAGGCAGGCAGGCAGGCAGGCAGGCAGGCAGACACACACACACACACACAGAGGGACAGACAGACAGACAGACACAGACTGAAACAGACAAACACAGACAGACACAGACACACTCACACACACACACACTCTCACACACACACACCCATATACACATACACATACACATACACCCACCCACCCACCCACCCACCCACATCCTCACGCACACGCACACACGCACACACGTTGGAAAGGGGAAATGAAGAGTGTTTATGACTTCTTCGGCTGTCTTTCCACAGTTCCACCGTGCCAACAAACGAGGCTGAGAAGGTGGCCTGACGCTGCTGATTCTTCATCTCCACCTCCCGACCAGCCTCTGGGAGCCGATCCCCAGCGGATCGAAAAGGAATGGAAAGGATACACGGATGTACGTAACTTGAGACGGAAAATGCCTCCGTTCATCCGCGAATCCACGACTTGGTGTCAAAGCACGGGGCCTGCTGCTCAGCCAGTCTGGTGATGAAGTCGTTGCTTGAAAGCTCCTGGAGGAGAAATGAAAGGCAACACTTTCAGTTTTAGAGGCCAAGTGGCAATGCTTGAGCTTACATCCTACTTCGCCATCTGCCCATATATCTTATTTATCGCATGGCACGACCCTGTCTCGCACACGGATGAATGATGCTGATGGCCATCGGCTTAGATTCCGCCCTTTACCTCACACACTGCAAGATGGCCCTCCTTCCTGCAATCTGCGTCAATATACGACTTGCTTGCATGTCCGGGCCAAGCAGGCTGCGCTAAAGCTTTTTACGTGGTTATTCAGTTTCTCGCCATTTTCCTTCCCCTGGGCGCGAGGTCGAAAGCAAGGCCAAACAAGCCTTTCAGACTGCTGAAAGCATGGCTGCTCAGTTCACAGCTGCTGCATTGTTTCCTGGGCACCGTCAGCACACGCGAGGACTGGCATGCTACAATGTAATTGGCAGTTGAGTGTGCGAGAAAAACAGTTTGTCTGAGTATAAGTGTGTTTGTGTGTCTTTCTCTCTCTGCCTCTCCCTCCCTCTGCTTCATTCCCTTTCCCTCAAAGCTCTGTTACCAAGAGTTCAGCCGTTCTGATGCCTGACAAACAAACAGTGCATGGGGGCGGAGCTCTGCAATGCTCTGTAGGAGGTGGTTTAGGACGTTGTTCGAGGACACTAGCGACTTGGGTCACGCACGCATCTGCTTTTGGAGTTCGAGTCTTTTTGGTTTGATCGTGTGGGTCGGAAGGCGCTACAAGCAATACATCTGCGCGTGACACCATCACTCACATGCAGATTAATACTTGACGGGTGGCTTGAACTGCTTGCCAGGTCATGCCATTCACCACGTCTGTGTACCTGAGGACAGCAGAACATGAATGTCTCGGCATCGCGACCGAGACTGACTGGGCATGACGGCGAATGCCAGGTGACCCGAGGCTTCGCAGTACATCCTGCGCCATCTGGGCGCGAATGCCTGCGGAATGAAGGTATCTGACGAACTGCAGAAGCTTTCCCAAACTGCTGCGCGTCAGCGCGTCCTCGGGCGCAGAAAACCACCATCGGGGTGTCCGTGTCTGGTGGCAGTTGGTTTTTGCGATATTTGATCCTGAGAGATAGACTTCCACGGCAAAAGCGCACTTGTTCGATAACTACTGAGGTCATTGTCAGAGCGGCACCGTCGCCAAATGCTTCAGAAGGACGGATAAGCACTTCCGCCGGTGTGCACAGCTTTTCCAGTCAAGAAATCAGATGCAAGTGATGATGTGTCCGAGGTTTTCACTAGAATTGTGATACTGGCGTAAGAGATCATTGGCAACACGAAGCGAGGAAGGATGCACCAAACGATGTGGCTGCAGGTTCTCATAGACAACCTTGAACTTACTCGAAAGCGGAAGCAACCCAAAGCAAACTGCCATGAACTGCAACTGCAACACTGGAAGAATCTGGAAGGAGCCCAATCCCTGACTGCAGCAAGACTCTCGGTATGCGGAATGTTCACGCTTCCTGGAACATGGCCGTCCATATACCTCGGCTGTGAAAGAGAAGCTTCCGCTCATGCCATCCGGTTTCACACCAACCTCTATGCCCACGAAAAACACTGCATTGACATGACCCCTCCAGCACGCTAAGGCTGTGAGACAAGCTTGTAATCAGTTTCTTCTCAGTGACTCCTCCTCGGTTCGCACATCGAGGAGAACCACACCTGAGCAGGAGTATCTGCGGATTCCCCGTTGCTATCAGCACATTGAGCAAGCTAGACGTGATGATGTGCGGTCGAAGCCGGTTGCATGAGCCATGTGCGTCATATGCCCGAACCATCATCAGCCTACACTTTCAAAGGCAGGCCGCCGGGCTTCAGCAACTGCTCCACCACGTCGCCTTCGCCTGCCATGACAGATTTTAATTTCAGATTCTGCTGGAGATAGTGACACCGTGTGGGGATCTGAAAGGATGTGGAGACAAGATGCTCTTCAACTGAGTTTCTGACACCGAAAATCTCAAAACCTCGCTAATCTGCATCCCCGCATCCTTCGCCACCACGTGCATGGCGAGCAACTTGCGCGGGATGCGCTCTCGGAGATCCTCGGTGCAACGTTCGACGCTGGAATGGGCGTGGGCCATGCAGCCCAGTGAGGGCTTGGACTCAAAAGCAAAGTCCAACTTGTCAGACGGACGTGGTTGCAGAGGACCAACTTGGACACAGCAGCTGGATAGTCGAGACGGGCATCAAGGCTTTTATCAAGCTTTTCTGTAGAGCTTGTAGGATATGTGCTCGAAACTCAAAGCCGATCTAAAACCGACCCGGGCGATTTTGCAATGAACCTCCAAAACTTTCTGCAGACAAGGCGCTGAGTGCTGGAGTAGTGGAAGCCGGCACAAACGTCGCGAAGGGTACCATCCTGCTAAACCATGCTGTGTTTCTCAAGCCTTCGTCTTAAAGACTTAGGCCTTGACGTGGTGAAATGTGCTTGGGAACAGGTCGATGTCTCACCCCCTGTGTCTGCAAAGAAGCATTTTCTGCTTTCAGACCTTTCCCTAGTCAAGAAGTCCTGAGGAAGCAGAGCAGAAGCAATGCGAAGGCTGCGCAGCATCGCGAAGGCTTTGCCGTATGCGCCATGGCTTGGCAATGCTCCGGGGCTCTATGCAGCTCTGTTCTGTTTCGGTGGGACACGCGCAGACTATGCGTCGCCTGCATGGAGGAAGCCAGTTCGTACTTACGACCTCTACGCCGCTCCGACAGTTGTCGTGATTGGGCCGCACGTTGTTGGCACCCAAAAGCATTCGTCTCGAAGAGCCCGCCATGATATGAGATCTCAGCAGACGTATCTTCATATACATTGCCTTTGCAATTGCTGCTGTCAAGCTACTGCTGAGCAGTCCGAAGACAGTTTGTACAATGTGCCCGTCCTCTTCGAGCTCATTCGCTTTCTGCTTCATGTGGCCGAGTGCAGCTTCCTTTTCATTTGCAAATGGCACATGCTCCCCACTGAGAGTAAACACCTATGCGCTGCTGTGCGTCATCCCCCCAGTGCTTATGCTAACCATGAACAAGACCACAGCGCCGCGTGCCAAGTTTGCAAATACAGCTAGAGTATGAGCCTCTGGCCTTGTCATCCAACAGGTGCTGCGCCTCAGCTTGAGATGTTGCAGGTGTCAGAGAAGTTTCAACCTACTTTTGAGCCATGAGCTCACGATATGGAAAACAATGGAAGTTGACATTGAAACAAGTTCTTCGGCTTGACGGAGATAGAGTCAGAGCTGAAAGACATGCTGTGACTTTGTGCACTTTCGTGCAGAAGCCGTCCCGCCTGTGACCGGGTCATCTGAGCCTGCAGGTCTTCCCACACTAAGTGTTAAGGCAAGATTGAAAGCTTCGCTTGAACGTAGATGCTCACTCTTGCTGCATTGCCCATTGACTTTGGCACCTCTTCCCGCTCCCGCTCCAGGTCTACGCGGAGGCGCCGGGCCTATGCAACACAACGCAGTCTGCGGAACTTTGCATGTGGCTCCTCTTTCTCAACTTAGAAGCCTTGCTGCTCTGTATTAAGTTGCACAATAAGCTCCGGCACCTCCGCTCGAAGGTCATCAATGGAGGCCTACTCAGCACACAGCTTGCGATGCGGCAGGAATCGCCTTTGCAGCTCGCGACAGACGACCTTGACTCAATCGCCTTGGGTTGCTGAGATTCGTCGTAGGTGTGTTCTGAGCGGAGGCCGCGAAGGGCTAGATGTTTTTTGTCACGGTGCCTTGGGGGGCTTTGAGGACCTGTACAGGTCGAGGGGCAGCCAGCGAATCCTTTAAGATATTTTAAGATTATTTCCAGCTGATGTTAGCTGGTAGCTCGCGCTACCAGTAGCTTTGCTGGCCGCACCAGTGGCAGCATGGCTGGAGACATCGCCCTTAGAGCTGTCCAAGTCGCCGGCGGGTGGCTTCTGGCCACTGCGGCACTATACTTTTCTATATTGCTTATCCAAATGAAAGCATAGCCAGTTGAGCTTTGAGCGGGCCCTGGCTACAAAAAGCGCTCGATCAGCGACTTCAGCCATGATTGGCCCTTCCCAAAGCGCACTATACATTTCTGCGCTTAAATCTTTGCACCATCCCGAGAAGACGAATTCTGGGCTTCAGCATTCAGCTTTCGACGATGCAGGATTGCCAGAATGACCAAAAAAGTCGTGGCCATCATCACTAGGCTGCCTGCTCTGTTTGCATCGACGCTGACACGCTTGATCAACAGCACCCCGGCATCACGTCAAGAGTCACGAGAGTGTCACAAGCGTCTCTTCCACTCCACTCAGCTGTCGGCCTGAGAGCACGATTGCGAATTCATAGCCCCATCTCTCCGCGATCAGGCCTGCGATCTGAGACCATGACAAGACCGTGTTCGATGAGCAAACAGTTGTCAATATTTTGTCAATGGGCTAGCTGGCGTTCTGGGCCGCGAACGGACATGCTTAGCTCGGCTTGTGTGCAGCTGCTTGCCTCAGGCATTTTGGTCCCTCCAGCCTGCAACAGGAACTCCAAGCAAGTTCCCCATGCCCACTCCGACTCGCGAGACGCCGTGGTACAACGGCAAGGCCTGTAGCGAGTACGGTTGTGCAACGAGGGAGCTTGGAGTACCCACCCCAGAGTGGCCAAACATTTCCGTGAGGCCTGGGTGCCGAAGAGCTCGCTCAGCACCACGCTAATTAATGCAATGACAGGGCCAATGCAGAGGCCTTGGCTGTGTCCATCCGATGTCCCGATGCAGGCACTTCTCTGTACTTGATGCAACGGCCACTAGCGGTCACTAGCGACCTCCGTTGCGACCCAATCCAGCGCCACTTTACTGGGTAAGAAACCGTTCTGCCAGGTTGTGCCAGGTTGCCATAACACGCACTCCAAACAAGCAAAGACTCCAAGTTCCTCGGCATGTGCAGTGTGGGCTGATCAATCTCCTCGTTTCTGGGTTTTCTTCCTGCGAATTCCGATCGATGCTTTGAAGCCCTGCCATATTTGCAATGCCACAGCTACCCCGGTATTGTTCAATGTGTTGCCAAGACGCCAGCAAAACGGCAGACAGCATGTTACGGCTCCAACCAGAATCTGGCACCCCATGTGAACACGTCCTCGGATAGGAAGGCATACTTCTAGGTTCCGTTTATCCGTTTTTATTAACCTCATCGCATCGCTGCTGTCACTCAACAGGACTCTTGTCGACTGATGCCTCAGCCAGCGGCGTGGCCCTCCGCAAATATGAGAAATTGCGCCCAGGCAAAGGCGCGTTAGCAGCGCACAAATGCCTGCCCACTTGAGTCGGTCGGCAAGCACCCGCAGAATTCGATTGCCGCAAAGAGGTCACAGACAAAGCATAACCTGCGGTGACGCACCCCTTTATTGGATTGCGGGGCGAGTGGCCGATCACAGTGTAGGCATTGGCTGCAGCCTCTGCTGAGTGCAGCAACAAGAATCAAGACAACGAGTGAGGGAAAGATGCTCGAAGCCGCACAACAAACGCTTCTCTACGCGATTCCTAACGCAGTGATGCTTGAATTCATGTGACATTGGCTCTACGGTGGTCGAGCCATAGCTTCGCAACCGTCCATCATGCCTCCGGCGGCAGCTGAAGCTCATTCTGCGCGAAGTCCGCCAAGAGGGCCGGCGGAACAAAGTATCCGAAGAAACCTCGGTACTTAGAGACACTCTCAGACCTGGTCGAGCATGATGGAGGCTTCGGGCTTTCTGAAAGAGGGTTCGCAATGATCAAAAGCGTCATGTAGCCCATACTCCCGCCAAGTGGCATACAAACATGTCCAACCACCAGCATACAAACCGTGGATCTCGGCACGGATTGGAGGCTTGTTGCCCCTTTGCCTGGTCCCGTGCTGCTCTTGGTTTTGAAATGTTTTGAAGAGCTGACAGGTGAGGGCAAGCAGTGGTGTCCCGTGGAAGGCAAAGCTGCCATCGGGAATACGAGGCATAAGCAATGCAGTTGACTCGTACGAGTGCCTACACGAGCACTGCCAGTCGAGGTCTAATCGCCAAAGCTGACAACTCCGTCGACCCGTGTGATTCATCCGAGCGCTGTGCATAAACGAAAATCAGCCCGAGGCTGGAAGGAGCACTGCCACCCCGACCTAGTGTTTACTGATGCCGTCGATGGTGTAGCTTCCTGCTATGGTGTCTGCCTGCCTCCCGCTGTGGTGCCGCTACCTTCGAAAGGAAAGAGCAGTGCCGCTCGACACAAGCAGCGGGTGGCAGCTTGAAACAATACAAAATGTTGCAAAATCAGTTTGGGGGGAAAAGGGTCGGTGCAGGGACTGCAGGGATTCCCACCCAACATCTCCCTTCGGAGGTTCTGCGCTTGCCTACGTTTCACCTCTAGTTAACTTCCTACCGTTCCCTTTTTTCCGAGTTTAGGGTTTGCCACCCAAGGTCCTGCTTTAGGTTTTGAACAGAAACCCTCCAGGTACGCAACAACGCTAGGTAGATCAACTCAGCGAAGTGGCATCGGATGCCTCAGTCTTCGGCACCCGGAAAAGCGGCGCCGCCAGCCCCAAAGCCAAGAAGGTAGCCAGGGCGTTTATTCGCATCGCCCAGCGCCAGTCGAACACTTCTGAGATGCAAGGGCTTTGGCGGCTTTCGCAGACTTTACTGACGCGTCGAACTGATGGTCTGCCATGGTCTTTTAGGAGCCCAAGGCTGAGTATCTCGGAAAGGCCCTATGCCGACTTGCTCACGTAACCAACACAATAGCTTTCCCTAACTTCAATGCCTGTGAGAGTGTTGTAGAACTGAGGCAGCAGAATTGTGCCGACGCTTGTGCCACCTCAGTTTCGTGCCACACTGCATGCATTTTTGACTTTGGGCCCTCTCCATCTAGTATGGTTCTCTATAACTCGAGTGCCGGAATGCATGTCGCCAGGCCCACCAGTGTAGCTCTCCTTAGTTCATGATGCACTCGAAAGTCTCGGCGTGGGCCTAGGGCTTCCTTTTGCACCAAGGCTCTTCTTTGCAGCAACGCTGTCGATCAATGCCACAAGGCCGGCCAGGTTCGAAGCACCCAGTCCAAGGCCTCGCGAGTTAGGAACTGATTTGCGATGGCATGAACGCAAGCATCTGCGTCCAGACTTTGAGAATACCGGGCTGCCAGGAACATAGGCTTGCAGGACAACGCCGCGGCGGGCACCGATTTATCGCAGATCTTATGCTTCGTCAAGCCAGAACCCTTCAATCACGTACCGCTGATTGCACGTGCAGATCAGGCCATGTCTTGAAAGTAGCGTAACGACATTCAACGCCACTTCAAGCGCAACGTTTTTGCAGGAAGGTCACGGAACCGAGCCGGAACCGCTGAACCGAACCGCTCCGGACCCGAACCGCTGGAACCGGGGATTGTATGGAAGCGCAAAACACCGCACTGAAACCAGAATTGCTCGAACCGGAACCGCGATTTGGGGTTTGGTTTTGGGGATGCTTTCCAGCTACTCTATCTCTAGCCGCCTGCCTGCAGCCTCTGCAGCCACCACCCACCAGCCGCCAACAAGCCAGCTTGAAACACATCAAACACCGGCCACCAGCCACGAGCCAAACCCCACCGCTAGCCGTCTGCCTTCTAACCACCCACCTTCCAGCCACCTGCCGTCCAGCCGCTGTTTGCAGTTACCAAAATAGTGACGTCGTAAGGGATTATAGTTGCCGAGATCCGGCATGTCGGCACCCTGTCCCGGAGATGCAAGGTGGCCCCGTGCTGCGAGCCCATCAGATCCACATCTTTCAGCGTCAGCCGCCCTCCCCGCTCACAATTGCATGAGCTGCCAAATGTGTGCGTGCCTGTCTGTGCGCATGTACCTCTGTGCATCTATACCTGCATGTATACACACATATATATATATACATATATATATATATGTATATGTATATGTATATGTGTGTGTGTGTGTACGAAAATCAAAGGCAATGCCACCGCCTCCAAGCCGACTGGCTCTCCGATGATTCTGGGGCGGACATAAACAAATAAAGACATAAATACATAGATAGATAGATAAATAAGCAGATAGATAAATATCTATCTATCTATCTATCTGTCTGTCTATCTATATATCTATCTATCTATCTATCTATCTATCTATCTATATATATATATACTAATTATAAAATGATTGAATTACGCAAGACATCCTCCGATCGTATTTTCGGAGAGATGGAGACATCGACAGTTCTTGGGATACATAACTGGATTTAGCTCTCTCTGGCCGCTCCCGCATTACTATTAATTAGCATTTCACCGGAAATATATATTACGAATTAGGTACCGGAAACAGAAAAATGGAATTTCGACTCTTGCACGTCCTGATCCACGATCTTCGAACCTCGCCCGTAGCAATAACCTCATAATGAAATAATGAAAATGGATATTGGTTACCCCCCCCCCCCCCTCCAATTCCTTAGTGAAAGAGTGGGCGACACCTAACTTACCAGCAGCCACCAGCCAACAGCCACGACCAGCCAGCAACCAGCAGACACCAGCCAGCAGCCAGCTGCCGGCAGCCAGGCGGCCAGCAGCCACCACCCAAGAGCCATCCGCGCATTAGCCATCAGAACCGACTCCGAGCCTTCAGCCGCCCGCCAGCCCCCGCAGCCGCCAACAACCAGCCCCCAGCCAACACAGTCGCCAGCCACCCGCCAGCCACCACCCATCAGCCACCCTCCAGTACTTGCACATCTCAGTGCAGCATGTACTGTAGTGGCTGAAGGATGGTGGCTGGGTGGCTGGAGGCGGGTCTGGAGATTGCTGCGTGTAGCAGCGGGGTGTGTAGCAGTGTGGCAGAAACAGTCCCAACCGCAAAAAACAAGAAATGCTAAGAACCGCGAACCGCACAGAACCGAACCGCTCAAAACGAACCGAATGGAACCATGTACTTCCAGCTTTTGTATCGTCCTGTGCCTGCCAAGATTACAGCCGGGTACGCGAGGAAGATGCTTTCCACCTGACTTGTGCGGGCAGTTGCCGCGTTGCAATATCTGTCTTCTGTTCCTATAGTTCACGTCGGCATTTCCCAACGCAGAACCAGCCTGAGCGAATAGTTGGAGCAAGCATTATGTAGTGATGCATTCAAGGGTGTGGAAAAAACTCCAATCACGCATTGCCGAGCGCTGCCATGCACTGCAGATCTTATCGCCCATTTCGACTGTCGATGGTACCCAGCCCCAATTCGTTCCCGTTTCCCAAGCGGCGAAGGACAGCGCCGCAAGGCCCGCGAAGGCGCAAATGCCCGCTACCTGTCAAAACGCGAAACCATGTGAGATGTGAACACAAGCGTCGTTGTCCAGTATCTTGACTTTGCTGAGCGGCGGTTGCGTGACCGAGGCGCCTTGGGATGAGGATTCCTGTGCAGGTGAATCTTGGCCCAGGTTGTGTTGCGCTGTCCATGAGTATCCAGGGGTTGATGGGTAGGAAGGCCGTGTACAGGCTTCGAATTGTCTGTTCAATGACCTCCGGCGACAGTGTTCTTCCTTCTTGACTCGAAACCTCCCATCGCACCTGCCACCAACGACCCCATGAACTGCGCGGTATTCATCGTGGAGCTAATGGCAGAGACCTCTGCTGCGCGCACATCAAAAATTATGCCTGCAGACTAGCTGCAGCATGCAGATGCACCAAGGAAACATTTTTGCTCGCGGGGCTTATGGCATCTTATGGCACCGGAACGGATGCATGAAGCTGCGAGCCTCCGTCAGGGAGACGTTCAAGTCTGCCTTGCGGCTATGCAGGTGTCGAGGAACTTTGGGCAGCTGGCACACGTATTCGAAGGAAAGCAAACCTTGTGCCTTGATCACGGGCAGGAAAACTCCGAAGCTGTAGATGGGCCCGAATGTGAAGACATGGTTCCTCGGACTGGTGTCGAACTAATGGTTTCAGTGATTCCAGTGTTTCGTGGCAGGCATCTAGCAATGCCAAACGCACGAAATGAAACTACATGCCTGCAAAACCGAGGTGTAAACTGAGAGTCAGAAAACTGGCACCCACCTTTGTCAAGCTTGCATTGCAGCTCATGCGTTGTCTGGAGGTTTCTTGCTCCATAGCTCAGTGCTCATGCACGGATGAAGCTACCACTATCATGTATGGTTGGATTATGCTATTTCGAACCAGGCATCTGGAGCTGGAGCTTGCTTCTTTGACTACCGGTACACTCCATAAACCTCGCCGCGCTGGCCCCCGATACGTGGCCGGAATGCTCAAGATGACTCCGTGGAATTTCGGGGATGACGAGAACCCATGTTCTATGCACTGCACTGAAAGGGCTGCGGCAACAGCAAGTTGTACTCCATGTCGGCCATCGGAAAATATGTCTACTGATCATGTCTGCAAACGGCAAGATGAAGTCTTCAGACTGCTCAGCCCAAGCCGTGACCAACCCCAACCCACCCAGCCTGCATAGCCTGCAGAGGAAACCACAAGTCATCAGAACGGGATCAAGAGTATCTTCTGCAATGTCCAGAAGCTCGGGATTGGCTCTGCATGCTTGCGTGTGGTCCCTTCGGATGATCAGTGTGCAAGCCTGCCACGGTCCCCCTTAGGGTGACTCTAGTCTCGCTCCACTTTGCTTTCCTTTCTGTGTCAGAAGCCTCCCCACTCCTCCAGTCTCGCTTGCTCTCTCTCTCACACACACTCTCTCTCTCTCGCTTGCTTCCCACCTGACGCTGCCGCTCCAAGGCCTGCCAGGCCTTCAAATCCAAAAGCAGAGAGTGCATCTGAGAAGTGGCGACAAGCTGGCATCTAAGATGGTCTCTAGCTTTTCAGGTCTTCGCTGCTGTGAGTACTGGACAAGTCCAAGCAACTAAGTTAAGTGAGCCCTTGACATCCCTTGATGCACTCTGTGGCGGTCTCTACAGCACCTCGAGAGGTCAGTTGGTTCGCCTTGATTCACATGTGCTATCACGTGATATGGTTACGTACAGCTGGAAGACAACCGCAGGTATTGCAAGTTTTGAAGCCTTCGTTCAAGACTTGTCAGAACCATGCAAAAGCAAGCAGGGCCTCTTTCTCACGACGTTCCGCTGCCGCCTTTCAAAGCTGACACGCGCAACTGCAATTTTCCGCTCTTGCCGTCAAGCATTCCAGCTTGTCCCGAATGCCAGCTGGACCTCGCCTTCTGCTCCGTGACTGCTTGAAGCTCCGCGTCGGCACCAGCATCAACCGGGTCCTGCCGAACTGCAGCTAGGTTGAAACCTTTGTGAGCTGTCTTGCTGGCTGGCAAGAATCCCTCTTCTTGGAATCCATCTACAAATACTCCTCATAGCATCGCCTACATAGCTTGCACATTTACAGCCGGGTACAGGCAGTGAATCTTCGCGCAAAATCCTGCAAAAGAGCAGCAATCTGGAATTACTTGTACCGCAGCAGTGCTTCCTCCACCACGAGAAAACTGGAGTCGTTTTGGCTCCCTGACACTGCGAGTCGGAAAACAGGAGAACAATCGAACATAACAGAATCCCGCTGTGCACTGCAATCCAGGTGCCTTTTCCGTGGAGTTTCTGCTTGAGCATTTGCGCCTGCAGGTTGCAAATGATCAAGTGGTCGAACACAAATGCCGAAGAGAGTTCTCAAAAAGGTGGTGGGCAAGCAAAAAGGCGAGGGGGGGTGACCACCACCCCCCCCCCCTTGAGATGTAACTTGGGCGTGTGAACCCTCGCAAGGCGTACAGGCACACAAGCACGCAAGTGTCTCTTTTAAAAGCTATCCGGCTGAAGTCCAGATACTCTGCTATGCTAGAA
>CAJNJA010013194.1:0-12769 GCA_905231915.1 Symbiodinium necroappetens | reverse complement strand
GTAGTAGTACTAGTAGTTACCAGTAGTAGTAGTCGTAGTAGTAGTAGTAGTAGTAGCAGCAGTAGTCGCAGTAGTAGTAGTAGTAGTACTAGTAGTAGTAGTAGTAGTAGTAGCAGCAGTAGTCGCAGTAGTCGTAGTGGTAATATCGTAGCAGTATCTGTAGTCGTGGTGGTGGTGGTGGTGGTGGTGGTGGTGGCGTTGGTAGTGGTGGTGGCCGCGGCGGCGGCCGCGGCGGCGGTGGTGGCAGTGGCGGCAGTGGTGATAGCAGGATTAGTAGCACAACGGAGCGGGCGAGGACGAGCAGGAGGAGGAGTCGCAGAAGCAATACAAGGTACTGAGTGGCTTAGGGGCCGATAGCTGAAAACGACATCCAAATACGAGAGCTTGAAATAGAACTGGACGCAAGACGAAAAGACTCCCAAGCTGAAAGTGGGTGCGCATAGAAGATCTGCCCGATGCTTCCCAAAACAAACCCCATGAATTCCAGAAATAACCTACTGCCAACACCTGCGACATGTTGACGATCGAATCTGCACGACAACCATCACCACCACCACCAGCACCACCACCACCACCACCACCACCATCACGGCCGCTCAATCGTCACCATCACCATCATCATCACCGTCACCGTCACCACTGACATCGCTGTCATCAGTTGCACGACGGTCGTCGACGTCCGTGCGTTATGGGGGACTCTTGCACACGAGACACGACAAACCCTGATTTTCCAAACCCGGAATCCTTCCGCGAGATGTGGTCTCATACCCCGCCCTTCCAAATTTTTTAAGCCCTAGAACACCAGGCCTAAAACCTTTGAACCCCAAGTAACACCTAGGAAATGCTTCTGAAAACCCCAAAACCCATCTCTAGAAACCTCTAGACCCTGAACCTTCGAACCAGAAACCGGGTTAGGGAACAGTCTCTGAGTGAGCTCCTGCGAGACCTTTAGCTTATAAAACCCTTGAACACCCTCCTGTTCGCAATCCTCTTCGAAGCCGCAGGCGCCTGTGTAGGCTTGGAAGTACGACACGAAATCCTGCAGCTGCCGCGCCGTCACCGCACGCGACGGGCCGCGCGGGCAGGGCTGCGGCTGGTGTTTTCCTAGGCTCTGAGGCGGCTCTAAGGCTTCCGAGAATGGCTTCCTTTCAGGGGCTTACTTGGAGGTTCATGGCTAGTTATATGTGGGGTTATAAGTAGGGTAACTATAGTTATAACCCACATTAGGGGACTTATATCCCCACTTATAACTACCCATGAACCTCCAAGTAGGGTTTCGAGCTTACATGTTTCGCGCAGGGCTCATTGCAATCGTGATGGATTCAGGTTTAGGGCTTCGGGCTTTTGGAGGTGAAGGTTTCGCTACTCACGCTCGGCCTGAAAAGCCCCGACCATCAACCTTAATAAGCTTAAAGCGGATGCAGGGGCCTTTATACTTAGAACATTTTTTTTGTTTTGCGTGGCTCTTAGGACTTTTGAAGGGTTTAGCGTTTATGTAGGGGTTCAATGTACAGGGGCCTTAAATGGTTATGCTAGGCGATTTGGGGTATGTACCCTGGTGGCATCATCAACCGTCCTGGTTGAAACTCATATTGCCGTCCCTGATTTTCTAAACTCCGCGCCCAGCCTCAATAGCGGGATCCTTATTCTAATGCCGCTGACCCAGGTATCCTTAATATGAGGTGAGGCAACCACCATTCTGGGCATGGTAAGACCCTCTTTTCAGCTACAAACACTCGGAAATCGTCATTCCACACCAGTTGGAAAGGAAATCGACTGGAAAGCGTGGTTTCAGATTGGGATTAACGTAGGGGCCTTGCTAACTAGAATAAGGTCTTGGCGTAGTATGTAGCACACGTACACTTAGAACAAGGACCGTATGCCATCGCATACCCTCAAAACACGACATCCGTCTTTTCAGCTCCTTGCTAAGGTGTCCTGCTAAGGCAGCCGTGGAACTTCTTGACAACCTTATGTCGAAACCTTACATCCCGAGACCCTAGGGGTTTAGGGTGTAGGGAGTGTAGGGTTTAGGGTTTAGGGCCCGCAACCCTAAAGGCCTAAACCCAACCCCTCTCGCTCTCAGACGGGCTCAGCCACCTGTCAGCCGCGACGCAAGACACAGCGATTTCACGATGGGCATGTATCTACAATGACATGAAACTCAAAAAGTGGGACTACCGCTGAACCCCAAAGCCTAAGACGGTAAACCGCAAACTCCCGGAACCCACAGCTGAACCCACACCTTCAACCCAATCCCTGAAATCCGATAGAGCTCCAAACTGTCTAGCCCCGTGGCGGAGGAGCACCCTTCGGAAATCTTGAATGTCCGCGGCCAAACGTGTCAACGCGATGGAACGCCACCTCGCATGAAGGGGGATTGAGATGAAGGCCTGTGGCCTTGTCACTGTTTTTTGAAGTTTTCGGATTTGTGTATTGAGCTTTTGAGCTCTTGATTTTTTCAAACTTCCGCTCGGCGTGTCTTGCTTCGAGACTACAACCCAACAACCCCAAACCCAAGAAGCCCAAGAAACCCTAGAAAGCCCTTTATAAATCCTACACAAGCCCCTTTAGACCCCCAGAGAACACTCCAAAAAAAAACGTGCAATACCTCTACGGAAGCTTGCCAGGGTCTTCGAGAGAAGCTGACGGAAACATTCTGACCTTGCTCAGGGGGTTTAGGGAACCCTAAAACCTTAAACCCTAAACCCTAAAACCCCAACCCTAAAACCCCAAACCCTAAACCCCAAACCCTAAACTCCAAACCCTAAGCCCTAAACCCTACAGCTCACCTGAGCATTCTGACCCAGCGGATGGACTCGAAGACTCAATGCCCGAACCCTTTAAGGCCTAAGGTTAGGGTTTAAGCTTTACGGTATTAGGGTTTAGGGTTTAGGGCTTTGGGGCTTTCTTGGCTTTGGGGCTTTGGGTTTTAGGTTTTGGGGCCGGCTGTTGGATTTAAAGCTTCCTGGTTGTGATTGTAAGCGTGCACAGGACACCGTAGCTAGGGTGGAATCATTCCAGACCAACAAGAAGAAAGGCCCTGGTGCTGTAGCCCTGTGAAAGCTTCTACAGCTCCATGGAACGAGCTCACGCAACCGCAATTTCCACAATCACCATTCGTCATTGCAAGCCGAGCCGCAAAACCAGAACCCTCGAAACCCGCAGCACTTACCCTCAAGCAGTGCCTCAGCCAATGCGCGAAGGCCCCCATGAAGGCACCGACGAGCGCATGCAGGAGGACGGCGACACTGGAGACAGCGAATCGGTGCTTTCTTCTTGGAGTCTTCGGAGTTAGGGTTCCATGTGGCTGAATTCGGAGCTATGGCTCAAGAAGTCTATGGCTTTTGGGGTTTCGGGTTTAGGGTTTGGGGTTTGGGGTTTAGGGTTTAGGCCTTGGGCTGCGGATTGTCGAGTGAAGGGCTCGAGGCTCAGAATGCATGCTTCATGCGTTTCGACGAGGGCCAGGGTTTGGCCTCTTAGGGATAGGCCGCTTCACGCTTGCCGCCTCAGCTTTCCGGAGCGAGGAGCGTAAGGGTCCAGTTTAGGTCCAGTTTAGGTTGTAACCCTAAACCCTAAACCGAGGGTGTAGGAATTCAGGGTTGTCAGCCAGGCCACAAATCTAGTGCGCCCGAGGGCTGCAGAGTTTAGGCCCAGGCTAGGCCGGAAGGCTGGAACCCAAAAGAGCTAGGGCCCGACCTAACACGCAACGCCCGTCTTGAATCTCATAAGCCTAAACTTAAACCACTCCAACCCCTGACCTAAATCCTACATCCTAAAAAAGCCGACCCCCAAAGGGTAAACCCCTAAACCCTAAACCCTGAAGTCGAAACCCCTACACCCTAACCCCGGAAGCCCAAACCCCTACACACCCTAAACCCCAAACCCTAAACCCTAAACCCCTAAACCCCTAAGCCCCAAACCCCGAAGCCCTAAACCCCTAAGCCCAAAACTTGCATGTCGAGCGTCGATACTCTAAAGAACCTGGAGGCGAAAATGACCTCAGAGTAGATCTTGGCTTTAGGGATGTAGGAGATATAAGGGTTTTTCAGAGTTTAGGAGTCTGTAGGGCTTCAGGAGTTTAGGAGTCGAGAGTGTAGGATTTTGCGAGCTTAGGCTTCCGAATTTCTGAGTTTTTTCGGGATTTTTGGAGCTTGGGATTCGTTTAGGATTCAAGAGTGCAGGATTTGGGGTGCTCACCCTACGAAACTGTTTGGAGAGGCTCCCCTTCGGCTTTTTCTAGGGATCCAGGATTCTCGGCATGAAGAAAGGCAGGACTTGGGAGGTGGGGTTCAGAAACCATAGGATCTAGGAGCCAGGATTTAGAACCTTAGGATCTAGAAAAGAGGGCACAAGCAAAACAGAATGTGGGATTTCAATGTCGGGATCCAATCCAGATGCGTCTCCAAACGCCAATCCCTGAACCCTCGAACCTCTTGTCCTCTCGCCACGGGTCCATCAAAGCCAGGTACAGCACCAGCGGAATGATCCTTGAAACTCTACGGGCTCTGCGGTTGGGAAGTTTGGTTGAGGGCTTGAGGGGACGAACAAGGAGTATCATAAGGACCCTTAGGGGGGGGTAGGGGGAGGGGGATAGGGCCTAGTAATATTTAAGAGAGTGTGGTCCCCTACCCCCCCTCCCCGGGGACACGGAGAGTGATACGCATACTGACAGCAGTTCTAGCAAGGAGCATAGGTGCGACTATGGTGTAGGCTTCCTTGAGCCTTAGCCTGCCAGAAGTCACAGTCTCGATACTACTACGACATCTACTCCTGTGACTTCTACTCTACTGTTCATAGTCATGACCACAATCATGATGCTCCTGCTGCTCCTTCTCGCCCTCCTCGTTCCGCAGCTGCGACTAGAGTTACAGATGTCGGGAATACCGTTCCTGAAGTTCTCGCGATGATTGCAAAGCCGCAAGCTGGCTGACCTTTCCAAGGCCATTTCGTCAAAGTTACTCCGCTCATCTGGTGTCTTCGGACTCAGTCGCAATCCGACCCACATTCCGACCTCCTACATGATTTAAAGCCAAACCGGAGCTCTGTTTTTGGTAGCTTGTTGGCTCCCCTAGGCCCTAAACCCTACACCACCCCAATCCTACATCTTACAGAAGGCCGTCAAACCGAACGCCTAAACCCTTCGCGCTTCATGCTCAAGCCCATAAACCCTACGGAAAGGATCAGGGACCACGTTAATCGGCGCGACAAGTGTTTTTGAATCTGATTACCCTGAGTATGGCCCTAGTGACCGAGTCCCCTTATCACCCAACAAAACCTCTGAACCCCAACCATAAACCCCAAACCATAAACCCTGCCTAAACCCTAAACCCTAGACCCTAAACCCTAAACTCCTAAACCCTAAACCCTAAACCCTAAACCCCAAACCCTAACCCTTCATGCAAGCGTCATCCAAAGGAGGAGCGGCACACGAAGGAAGCCCAGAGAAGCCATGGCATGGCGGGGCAAAACCTGCCAGCGTATGCTTTGGGCTTAGGATTTAGGAGTTTGCGGCTTGGGGGTTTAGGTTCCAGGAGTTTGAAGTTTAGAGCTTGGGAGCCTATTCGTCTATAGTTTCTGAACCTTGGATTTAAGAAGGGTTCCTGTTATGCTACCTGGGTTTCCAGGGGGACCCTAACGCCTCACCCCTAACCCTAAACCCTGAAACCCTGAACGCTAAACTTTTAAACTGTTGAGTCAAGCTCTCTGATAGCCGTGAACCTCTCGCCCTAAAACGTATACCCTGGGAACGTCCTCGCGGCCTGGCCTGGAAGTAGCCAATGGAGGCATCCTTGGCATC
Organism: Symbiodinium necroappetens; assembly: GCA_905231915.1. NCBI lineage: Eukaryota > Dinophyceae > Suessiales > Symbiodiniaceae > Symbiodinium > Symbiodinium necroappetens. The sequence goes on along the minus strand of CAJNJA010013194.1, from coordinate 6,969 downwards.
AGTGATTGGCTCCCCGTCCTGTGTCACAAGCTGCGAGGTCGATAGGCACAGGTAAGAGAAGGGCTGCAGCACTTGGGATGAGATGAAAAAATACCGATTGACTTGCGGGTAGGTTTTCGGGTGCCGACATCCTCGACCCAAGGCGCTTAGAAGTAAGCTAATGAGCAATGTCCTGGACCAGCAACGCATGGACATCCCTCAAAAGCAAAACACTGAGGACTGCTGCTGAAGCTACTTAAACCATCCAAAGCCCAAACCGCTCACCCGAAGCAAGTTGCGTGCCGAGCCACCGCATTGCAAAGGCTCAGCTCCATGGCACTGACATGACGGACCTTCAGGGCTGAGGGGTTTAGGGGTTTAGGGTTTAGGGTTTAGGGCTTAGGGTTTAAGGCTTCTTCAGGGCGTAGGCTTTATAGTCAAAGACCTAGGATTTTCGCGCGTGGGGATTGCGATCGCGATGGAAGCATGTCGGGTACGTGTCGGGTTGAACATGGGACCAAGGCGCGACACCAATACTTGCGCAAAAACCCTTAGACCAATCCCTTTGCGGAGCTAGAAGAAAAACACAAGCACCCTAAACGCTGGATCCACGGAATGCTTCAAGCACCTTGTAGGCTCTTGTCCAGGACATTGATTCAAGTTACCCTACTCAGGAAGAGATTCTCCTTCCCATACATATTGCCACTATTGTAACTGAAACTGAGATCTTGCACCAAAACCCGAATGAAAACCTACGAACCTTTCAAAGCCTAACCGACAAGCCTGCATAAATGGAACCGATTCGAAACAGACCTTAGGGTTTAAGGTTCAGGTTGCGGTTTAGGGTTTACACCGGATTCACGGCCCACTGTCCTCCCAAATGAAACTCGAGAGAACCCAACAAAATCCATAGACAGCCACTCAAGAGCCTTGTAGGGGAAGTGGTGGACGATCTTTTTTCGGTGGCAGCAGGATTTGAGCCACTGCCGAGGACCTGGCATCTTGGACCTAAACTCAACCCTAAACCCTAAACCCCAAACCCAACCCTAAACCCTAAACTCAACCCTAAACCCTAAACTCAACCCTTTTTTCCACAGGCTTGAACTGAGCAACCCTAAACCCTAAACTCAACCCTAAACCCTAAACTCAACCCTAAACCCTAAACTCAACCCTAAACCCTACACCCTGAAGCCTAGGCCCTCGGCATCCTTGGGTTCTGAGGTGTTAGAGGCTTCGGCGTTCGAGGTTGAGGGTTTTTTTCCTTCCCAACAAAAAACCCTCAAACTCACGGTTTAGGGTTTAGGGTTTAGGGTTGCCGAAGTTTGAGGGGTTTCGGGTTTTAGGGTTTCTTGAGTTCACAACTTGCAAACTTAAGGGTTTTGGGGGCTTTTGGGCTTCAGTCTGCCAGTCCTTAGGACCGAGGCATGCAGGGCTTAGGGCGGTTAGCTTCAGGGGCTTCTGGGGTTCATGGGTTTGGGATTTAGGATGAAGTGAGGCGGAGCTTAGGGTTTGGGGGTGAAGGGATTGAGCTTTTATGGGCCTGCTGGCTTCGGAACAAGGGCCTTCATGTATATAGAGGTAGACTTAATTTGTTTTTAGAAGGTTCTGAAAAGTTGTTATAGGGTTGTAAAGGATTTGGCGTGGGGCCCTGCAAGATAGCATAGGCTTTGGTGGCACATTACAAGTCTATGTAGAGACCAAAAGTGTGCGTATACCAGATGCGCAAACCTCTACAGCACTCTAAACTCTCAATCGCCGCAGGGGCATAATTACACTTGGGGTTTCGAAAGCTTTGACTTCCGTTGGGCTCTGAGGTGCAAAGTCTGGGGAAACCACCTAAACCGAAACCCTAAACCCAGCCCCCTTAAGCCCTTGAACCCCAAACCATAAAAACAAAGGGTTAAGGGTCTTGGGTAAGCCCTAACCCCGAAATCCTGAACCCTAAGCCCCAAACCGAGAAGCCTCCGTCCATCAAGCTGCCACCATCGAGGCCGGGCACCCCTGAACAAGGGCTTAGGATTTAGGGTTCAGGATTTAGGGTTTCGGTTGCTAGGGTTTATCTACATATTAGACACATTTAAGGGGATTTGATAGGATTCATGGGCACAGAGCTATAAATAGGATTGCAAGTACGCCGGTGGATGTTAGACTGTTAGACGAAGTCGCAGAAGTAGACGTATCCTCCGTTTCCTGCAACCTTACTTCTAAGTGCCAAAAAAACCTGCTAAACCCTTAGGGAGCCCTATGAAGCCCGCAAAGTTCTGATCAAACCCTCCTGGAAACCCGTATTTACTTCCCGCATGCTCAGCTCACCCCCAGGCCCCGAGCTGGCTGTGTGTCACTGGTAGAACCCATTCCGAGGCCAGAGAATCACAGGGTTTAGGGTTTGGGGTTTAGGGTTTCCGTGGAATGCCCCAGGCCTGTACCCCAGAAGCGAAGGCGGACAGGCCGACTGCGACGGAGTAGCAGGTGGCGTCCTTTGCTGCTTAAGGAGGCCAAAACAAACAACTAAACCCTAAATGTCACCCCAAACCCATGTTCCCTGTTTCGTTTATAGTCCTCAGCCCTTGAATGAAAGGGTCCCTACAGTATGTGGGATTCCACGGAATGTCTGCAGTTCCAGAAGGCCCCTGCTTGTTGCGGAGTGCGCTTTGGGCTTTGGGATGTCAGGCTTTGGGATGTCGAGCTTTACGGCTTTTGGCTGCAGGGGTTTAGGCTTAACGGGCTTGGGGTTTCGGGCTTGAGGGTGTTTGTGTCGGTGGTTGCACATGTTTTCAATGAATACTATAAAATAATGATTTCCTTAGGAAAATACTATGAATGCTTAGAATTCAGCTAAAAAACCTTAAAATCAAATCGCTTGAGCCCCGATGGTGAGCACCTGAAAGATAAGGCCCTGCATCTTGCAGCGCCACACGAAAGATGGCATGGCGTTAAGCGGTTTAGGGCGTAGGGTTTAGGGTTTAGGGTTTAAGGGTTAAGGGTTGCATCTTGCAGTCTCTTGAGCACACACACACACTCTCACGTAAAACAGACGAAATAGCAGAGCGGAAATTAGCAGTCCAGAAGGCCCCCGTCTTTCGGATCAAAATGCGATGGTCACTCCATTTGCTGCTGCACTACTTACAAGGCGGCCTGTGATCCACGTGCGAATTTCTCTCATGCCCCAAACCTGATTCTTAGATCCTACACCTTTATAGGAACCCTCGACGGGCCCTTATGAAACCGCCGATTCTTGAAATACTGTAAAATCCATATGAAACCAATAAAGAATCTGAAGCCTTCAGCCACAAGAAACCTTCAGGCCGACCATTTATCACCAAGCGGCCGCTGGAAAAGACGTGCACCTCGGCGCTTAGCGTTTAGGGCTTAGGGCTTAGGGCTTAGGGTTTGGGGTTTAGGGCTTCGCCTGGGGCTTAGGGTTTGGGTTTTAGGGTTTAGGGTTCAGGGTTTAGGGTTTAGGGCTTACTTCGGGTGAAGTTTGGAAGGTTTTCTCTTGGGCATGAGGGTTCAAGATTTATGCTTTCATACTCGGGCAGGGTCAGGTTGAGGCTTTTTGGGTAAGCTTTAAAGTCTAAAGTTCAAGTTGTAGGGGTTGGGTGGTTTTCTAAATGAGGGTCCCCTTATAGGGTTCCTTTTGATGTGGGTGCCGTACTCTACTTGGGAGAACTACCCTCTTAGCTTGAGGCCAGGCTTCGGTTGCGGCAGAGTGTTAGACTTCAGGGTTTAGGGTTTAGGGTTTAGGGTTTCGGGTTTAGGGTTAAGGGTTTAGGGTTTAGGGTTTAGGGTTTTCCGGTGCACATCTGCTTCGTTGAGGTGTTTGATAGGCTGAGCAAACGAATCCAGTGTGCAAACATTTGCAAGGAATACCAGCTCGAACGAAAGAATGTTCCTTGCACGATGCCGTCGATCAAGTGGCCTTGGTTCATGGGGTGCAGCTGGGGGCCCACCCACTTGTCTTTGAAGCTCCAACCATCGCAGTGACTTAGCCCGCCAGATTCGGGGGAAAAGAATTGCGATGATTCTACGTGAAACCGAAATCGAAGTAGTCCAGGGTCGAAGGTTGCGGCAAAAGACGCAAGGATGAATGAAAAAATCAACGAACATTGGCTCTTCGTTTCTCGTCGTCCAGGGAAAACCTGGGAAGGCGAACAGACCTTGTAGAGGCGTCCGGTGACGTGGATTTGTGTCCAGAAGCCTTCGATGCTGCAGCTCCCGGTGGTTGCAAAGCCTGGCGAAAGTTAGGTTCACCATGGATTGCGATTTGGAACCCTTAGCCGAGACCCTGCAGACCGAATGCCCCAATGTAGGATCCCTGTGTACAGTGCTTCTTCGGGAAACTCAACCACAAAACCCTAACCCCATAGGAACCCTCAAAAAAAATGACAACCTGTAAACTCCATGAAAGCACCTAAAAAAATCAAAATTCAACCTAATACGAACAACAAAAGCCATGGATAAACCCGCATAAGCACTCCTCTCTAAAACCTATAAAACTCCTGCACAACCCTCCATAAGGCCCTATACACCCCACCATCACCCCCCCCACCCCCCGGGCCAATACAATCCGACACACAAAAAGAATGAACTGAGGGAAGGTCCTGACCCGCTGACAGTCGGATGTCCGCCACGACCCCCGGGAGCCCGCAGATGAAGGCCAAGGTCCAAAAGATCAGGCCTCAAAGTCTCGCGATCGGTTTTACGGTTTAGGGTTTAGTTTGAGTTGTTGGTCTGAGTTTTGATGTTCGTTTGCATGAATGTATACGCACATGTGCATGTATGTATGGGCAAATGTAGATTATGTATCTACACACAAATAGCTGCACATCTCTCTCTCTCTCTGATATCATTGAGCGCATCAGCGTTTTCAGATTCCACGAAGGGCTCTCGGCTTCAGCGCAATGTTGATCTGTGGCTTGTGTTACAACCGCTTCGAGGAAGCCTGCATCATTGAAGGGGGCTCCGGAAACTTGGAAGAGGAGTGGTGATGGGATTCCCGAAGCTTCAGCTTCACGGGGGGGCGAGGATTCTCCAACTTGGCAGTTTCTGTACCTGCGGGATGTCTACGCCCTGATGACCCGGAAGCCTGAACTTCAGGGCCCTGGACCCGGAATGGAACCCAGGGCCGGAAACCCTAAACCCCCACTCGTCAAGACCAGGCTGCCCCAGCATGACACCATGGACGCGCCAAGCAGGTTTGTCCACGGACTGTCCCGGCAAACCTTGTTTGCCTGTCGGGTGCACATGTCTAGGGTTTAGGGTTCGAGGATGTTTTGAGCCTATCTCAGCACGTCTCAGGCTTAGGAAAAATCGTGGAAAGAAGTGCGACCTTGCAAGTTCAGAAAATTCTTTGCCGACAGCTGACAGGCCCAATTTCATGCGCTAGCTCCCTCTGCCCACAAGAGCGGGAGAAGGAGATTGTTAGAGTGAGAGAGGCATGTCGGTGAGTAGATAAGTCGAGAGCTAAAACTGCTCAGTGTCTTGAAGTAGTCCATAATGCGCTTGTTTCCGGTGCTTATTCAGGAGCTGGCATTTTGTGGCGGTCGTCTGAAATGTTGAAAAAATCGACCGGGCTTGTGTTGTTGCATTCTCCTATCTGCCAATGGTCAATCTAAAGTAAGTAGAGGATACCAAGAGGAGTCCTGGGAGGTTTGCTTGGGTCCTGGAGGGCTCGGGCGCTTGTCCTAGGTAATGGCCAAAAGCTCTATCTTACAGAAGTATGAAAGCAAAAAACTACGCTAGAAATCCTTACAAAAAACTGTTTCAATAATCTGCAAACTACAAGCACCACCAACAAAGCAGTCTCCACGTCAGACGAATTCAAACAAAGTGACCGGCTTACCATAATTATACTTCACCCTAAACCCCCCTAAACCCTAAACCCTAAACCCCCCCTAAACTCTAAACCCCCCTAAACCCTAAAGCCCCCCTAAACCCTAAACCCTCGACCCTTCGGGATTTACAGCCTTGAAGCTTCACCGCGAAACCCTCGAGTCAGCCAAACCGTCTGGGCTTTTTTGGCGGACGATGCAGTTGCTGACCGTCTGGGTTTAGGGTTTAGAGTTTTTTTTAAGGCTTGGGGATAAGGGTTTTACCAGTAGGGTTTAGGGTTTACGGATGCCCAGAAATTTCTCTAAACACTTTTTACTACGAACCCGTTTAGTCCCAATCGTGAAGTCTAATCCGCAAAGCCCCAAAGCCGGTCGTTTTTCTAGGAGTCTGCACAGAACGGGCGTGTCTCTTGTTTCTGTCCTGGGCTATGCATAAAACCCTAAACCCAAACCCCTAAACCCACACTTCGGTTTCCGCGCCCGGGATGTCTCGAAGGCGAACATCCAGCCGGCGCACTGCTTGCACGAGGCCTGGGGTTTTGTGCCTCCCACCCTGCTCAAAATTTTGGGGTTTAGGGTTTAGGCCTGGGATTTAGGGCTTGGTGTTCTACGAGGCTGCTATGGGGGGTTCTATGAATGTGTTTTTTTCCTGGTGCTTGGAGCTTTTGCATTTAGTGTTTCGGCCCACTTAGGGGGTTTTTCGGTCAAGGGTTCAGGATTTAGGGTTTAGGGTTTAAGTTTTTTGCCGGGTTTGGGGGATACTTCTGTGCGGCGTGCACTTTAGCTATGGCCGCATCGTCGTCGCGGTAGTAGTAGTAGTAGTAGTAGTAGTAGAAGTAGTAGTAGTAGTAGTAGTAGTAGTAGTAGTGGCGGTAGTACTAGCAGTAGTAGAAGTAGTACTAACAGTAGCAGTAGCCGTAGCAGGGGTGGTGGTAGTGGTAGTAGTAGTTAGTAGTTAGTACTTAGTAGTTAGCAGATAGTACTTAGTAGTTCGTAGTTCGTAGTTAGTAGTTAGTAGTTAGTAGTTAGTTACTAGCTACTAGTTACTAGCTACTAGTTACTAGTTACTAGCTACTAGTTGCTAGTTACTAGTTACTAGTTACTAGTTACTGGATACTGGATACTAGTTACTAGTTACTAGTTACTAGTTATTAGTTAC
>CAJNJA010013193.1:0-12769 GCA_905231915.1 Symbiodinium necroappetens | reverse complement strand
GGAGATGCGACCACGGTTTAGGGGTCAGGGTGTCAACTTACTTGTTGTTTTTTCTCTGGGATTGCAGGGTTTAGAGTTTCGGTCTGGAACAGGAGAAAGTCACGCACCTGCTGTCTCTCTGGCGCAGCTTCAGAAGGGATCCGGCTGCGTCACCAGACCAACAAAAATGGCGAACTGCTCTGCACTACTTGCAGGAACTCCAAGAGAACCCCGAGATGCAGCAGTGTGCCCAGAAGGAAGCACAACTGTGCCATGCCGAGTTGACTGAGGGAATCCTGAAGTCCATGGCCCAGCAGATGAACGAGCACCTCCGAACTTCAGGGGCATCATTGCAGTGGAGCGCTTCACAGGTGCCTCGCATTCTGCAGCTGGTTGCTCAGCTTGTGCCTACCGAGCAGGTGGCCCAGCACAAGCGCCCCATCGAGCAGGTGGCTCCGCTCGTGCGCCCTGCCGAAAAGGACAAGAAGCTGTGGACCCCATTCTTCTGGGAAGCCGGGAGTTTGATCGCCAAGGAAGGGCTGCGGAACAGCACCGATCCAACCAACAAGAACGTGCCACAGACCATGAGCATCATGGCTGACGCATACGGAAAGATGGGCTTTTAATGGTGGCACGGGCCTCTGCTCGGGGAGTTCTCGAACCACCTCCAGGAGCAGCAACTTCGAGAAATGGGGCCTCTCGAGTTGGTCAGCGTCTTCCATTGGTTCGCGCAGCTGGTCTTCGAGGGCCAGGGCTGGCAGCGAGAAGATTGGATCCAATGGCGTCGAGAAGTTGCTCTGCGGATTGCGACCGAGCTGTCCAACAAGCTGCTTGGGCTTCTGGATCCGCAGAAACCAGAATCCATTAAATTCCTCGGGCACTTGGGCAATCACCTGAGCAAAGCTCTCTCTGCGTGCAACTTGGTGGGATCCTCCCCGTAAAGCTCTTCGAGACATGCACGGATTGTGCAAAGGGCCTGCTCGAGCTGCAAGAGTACGATGCAAGGGTGCTGTCCTACCAGCTGAGACGGCAGGCGAAGAGAAATGCGAGCATTCTTCTACCTGACCGAGCTGCGTCAGTTCTGTCTTCGTTCCTCCCTGAGCCCGAACTGGAGGCTGCACCAGCTCGTGTGTCGAGGTTGTACTTTGCGGTGAAGGATCAGCCACCCCAGCATCTTCTTGGGCCCGCAGGAGGGCTGCTTGTAACAGCGAACCCGTTCGAGATATCTCACACGCAGGCAGACAACATGTGGGACCGGTTGGAGGAGATCTTCATGATGGGCATCAGCCATCACAACATGAAGATGAAGACGGTCATTGGGTTCTTGGAGATCAGCAGGAAAGTGTCCAGCAGATTCTCCACAGGTCTTGCTGAAACTTTCGTCCGGACGGCATTCCAGAAGGCTTTCTCGCTCGCAAAGCAGAGGGCTACGTCGAATTGCTCCGAAAAGGAGCAGATCGATTTTGAAGTTGACCTGGAGATCTTGGAGGAAGAGCTCAAAGCTTACTTGAAGCTGCCGGACCGCCATTTCCTCCCAAAGCACGGCATGTCCGCAAAGTTGCGCGAGGAGTTGGAGGCCGGGTTGTGGGCTCTGCGATTTGAAGCACTCAGCAAACATCAAACTCAAAACCTCAAAAGCCTCAAAGACCTGGTGTCTGCCGCGAAAGCGCACAAGGACGCCTTGCAGCAGCTGCAAGGCTGAGCTGAGCTGAGATCTCCCGAGAAGGGCTGTGGCGGCTGTTGGTTGGAAGGGGGCTGGATGAGGGCGGCTGGATGCAAAGCCCCCCCTTAGTGCATGTGGGGTGTCTGCGGCGAAGGCCCAGAGGGATGCCTTGTACCAGCTGCGCGAGATCTCCTGAGAAGGGCTGTTGGATGATGAGACCGAGCTCGAAGAATCTGCAGCTTTCGAAGGCCCGGTCTGAATCAGTGCGGGCCAAAGAAAGCATGCCATTTAGGCAAGACTTCGTTTAAATTCTCCATTCAATGCTCCGAAGGTAATCAGGTCTCTTACAGAGGGCGCTTGCTTCGTATGCTCGGGTGGTAGAATGCGGGTGACCGCCATACTATGTACCAAGCGACTCGTAAACCATAGACTTCCAGACATTGAATGAAGATGGCTGAAAGCACAGCTGCTCGCTGGCTTTGTCGCTTCTGGTGCCATCTTGGAAATGCATGGACCAGGGATGCCTCACTCCTCTCCTCTCCTCTGCGATGCCTCCTTGAGGAATGTACATTTACCGAACGTCGGCTGCAGAAGGCCGCCAGATCGCGTCCGGGAAGGCCATGGACAGTGGCCGGCTAGCAAACACATATCAGCAAGCATACCTATCAGATACTTGGACTGCCTTTTGCCCAAACCGTCGGAGTTGTGTATGCTGTGACGGATATGGCTGGCTTGCAGCAGTTGCCGCTAAGCTGGAATCTCTCACGAGAGAGACAAGAGCTTGTCATGCAGCTTGAGCTTGTGAGGGCCCGGACAGACTCAGAAGCCGAAGAAAGCATGGCATGTAGGATTCTTGACAGTTTTTCTTTCAGGTCTTGAGGTGGCTGGCTTGCCGCAGTTAAACCTCTGAGCTGAAATCTCCCGACAAGGAGAGAAGCCCATGCGTTCGACGTCCCGCACACACTCAGTAAGTTCCGAATAATTCTTGTGAGTGGTCCGAGCATCTGTTCCAGGGCAGGTTAGATGCAAAGCCCTCCGAGCACCTCGAGGTTGAGTCGATGAATGCTTTTCTGGAAAGCGGATGTTGAAGTTGTTCGCTATCATTGTGTTGTACGGGCCGGGTGTTTTTGGCAGTGCTTCACCTGCTCGGGTGGCCTGGCACCAGAAGCCGTTAGCAACCAGCGACCTTAGATGAAGCCGTTGAAATTGCTCGATGGCCAGTCCCAGACAGTCAGTGCGAAGCTGCTCACGTTGCCGCAATTCGTGGACTGGCGGAGGTAGTTCTGTCGGGTGCCTTGTGTTTTGAATGGATGTGATGTGAACCACCACGATGTTTCGCGATCCACCTCCAGCAGCATTTTAATGTAAGCTTGCATGGGATCCTGTGAAGGGGTCAATGCATTGTCTCCATCTCTCCTCTGTTGCGATGCCTTCTTGAGGAATGTACAGTTGTCGCACGTCGCGGCCGCAGAAGTCCGCCAAAATCGCTTCCTGAGCTGGCACTGAACTTCGCGCTACTCGAAGGGCTGGGGCACCCGACATGTCGCAGTGAAAAGCAAGCACTGTTACATTAGATATCAGGTTCCTCCATTTCAGCCGGAGATCAAGGAGGGGATGCAGAGATGCTTCGACTCAGTCCGAGACCCAGCTTCAGCCTCATTTTAGCCTCGGCTGCGAGGGCTGCCACACGGATTCTCCTCCTTCTTAGTACTCTTGTGGTTCTTGATTCTCGTTGTACATGCTGCTGCTTTTAGTAAAGGCCAACGGGCCCCATGGAGTCATTCGCGCGGCGCAGGTTCGCGGATGTTGCGGTTTATCGTTATTCGGACGCAGTCGGGGCGGCAGTGATCTGAGGTAGGACCTAAACCCCCAACCCCTAAAAACCCTAAGAACCCTAAACCGGGAAAGGCTGGCGAGAATAAAGCCGAGGCCATGCTTTGCCCGTCAACGCCGACTTCGTTGCGACGCCGTCTGGGCCCCGGGTCGATTTTGCGGCACTGCTTCTTTAGGGTTTAGGAAGTTTAGGGTTCGTATCTCGCAGTAGCATCGGTGTAATCCCAACTTGTAATCCTAGTATAGTAGTTTAGTAGTAATCGGTCTAAACATTCAATGTATAATCGTGTGGACAGGTGACAGGTGGCCGTTGTTATTGAATCGCTTTGTCTACGAGGCGAGCATAGCTTCTCTGCATCGTCTTGACTTCTTCTGAGCACTAAAACAGAGTTGATCGCATGTGACACAATCAAAGCTGGATGCTAGTCAATTCAGCAGCATTCTGAGCTTTCCATGTAGGTACCGTCCATGTCATGTAGGCGGGCGAACACCGAGCCTACGAAAAATTGAGCTGCATATGTCCGATGTGTGCAGATGAACACTTCGGTTAGCATTGTGCATGCAGTGGCTGCCGAATCAGTTCTGAAACGCCCGAGCACAACACCTCTGCGGGAGCGGTTTTACATCAACCCATTTTTGTATCGTGTGAGCGAGGGAGAAGTTGTCACGGTTGACTTCCGGGAGCTTCGTCCATGCGGAACTTGAGCCGTCACATCATGGGGTAGCATAGTGGCGGCTTCAAGAAGGTCACGCGTCTGGCGAAGACAAGGTGAACTTGTTCCCGCATGTGTTCACAACTCTTGTGCTTGTTGAACCTTTCACCTCCAGTGCGGGTGCTGAAGCTGATGCATGGTGGGGTGCGCAGTGAAACGGCCGACAGCCGCCTCGTTGAACAAATGCTCAAAGTCTTTGGCCTTAGGTAGTTGGGTTGCCTGTGTCTATCATCTGTCCGGCAGGAGCTCCGGCCTCAAGTTCGGACAACATGGCAGAGAGAGGCGAACCTCCAGAGAAAATGGAGTGGCAACTTTTCTAGCACTAAGTGTGTTACTATTCAGAAGCTTGGCCCCTGGACATTTGGCCATAACAACTGATTAACTTTCGAGTTGAGATTCAAATATCGTTTTCGCCAAATCATTTTCAAGAAATTAAATCCTATTCAATTTTTCTATTGACGAGCAATAATAGAAAATATTAAATCTCATTCTTTGCATAAAAATAAAATAGATAATTTTCCGGCTATTGTCATAAATTTTACGATCGTACGAATGTGTGTAATTAGCTATGATTAAGAAAATCTTTTAATAACTGTTCTAATATATATCTATATATTTTTAATATAATATATTTCTTTTAATCTTAAATTCTAATTTCTTAAATTAATTCTTAATATGAAGGTCTTTATTTTAATAATTAAATAGAAATTGAAAGTTCTTTTTTTAATTATATATTAATTTGCATTTGAAGATTTATATTATATTTACGATTGAGAACTTCGTATTATGGATCTGACCAAAAAAATTGAGATTCGATTTCTTCTATGGGTTCCCCAAACATTTTATTTTTTCATAATTTAAAAATATATTTGAAACCATAAATAACTAAATTAAATTATCTCATTTATCTTTCAAAGAAATGATATGAAATATAATTATTGGAAAATACTCTATTAATTAATTGGGAATATTTATTTTGATATAAAACGAAAATAATTCTATTTATTCTGAATTTCGTATTAGTCTATTATTAATATGAAGAGAATTTTCGATCGAGAAAATATATTCTTGCATATAATAAAAATATAGGGAGACTATTGCAATATTCATATATTATTAAATAAATAGTGAAAGATTATTTGAATATTGATTTTTTGATTATTATTTAGCGAGAATATATATAATTTATGTTAAAATTCTATATATATATGATAGATAAATGATTTTCGATATATAATATAGTAGTCGCTATTCGGATCTTAGGATACGAGAAATAAATTACGATTATGCGGAGAAACTCGAAGATTAATTTTGTTATCTTCGCCTTCAAATCTAGCTTACGACCCACAAAATCTTTTTCGATACTTCCTTAAAATACTAATATATCTTCCTCGACTATTCCTTCGCGACAATCTACATACTAGCTTTATATTCGCCCACTAGCTATTCTATAAGATTTGACTCGGTCCGCCCTCTCACTCTACCCCCCGTCCCCATGATACTCCCTAATATTATCCCTCCGCGCGCGTCGATACACCCCTAACTCTTGGTCGCCATTCCACGACAACGATATTCCCCCTCGTCTTCTCGCCGCTTGTCGGGAACTCGAGGGTCCCCGACATATACTGCCAGCATCAAGTATGCCACTCCACAACTGTGGAGCTCTAACGAAGAGCACGCCGGAGCAACTCGCTTGTCAAGTGCAGAGCAATTTTCTTATCAGGAGCAGATATTTCTAGGGAGGGCGGAGCCCTATATTAGGGAAGGAAGAAAGAACGAAAAAGAATATCCGAAATACAGATATCTTTCAAGATTGTGCTCGTTATTTGGACTTCATTAGAAAGAATAGTGGAGATATAAATAAGTCTGCTCATATAGTGCAAGTCTATTTCCATATATAGAAATCATCATATTTTGGAAAAAAAAATATTTCAATTCGTCAAATCTGCCCGAATCACTAAATTAGACCATATTTTTAAAATATATTCTATATCTTTTTCTCTTCATAGATATTTCTATAATGCCTTCCTCGGTCTCCCAGGCCCGTCTCGTTTGCGCCCATTATTGACTGGCCAGCTACAACTACTTCGGGGATAATCCCAATTCAGAGCCCTAATATACTACGAACCGATCAAGAAGGAGAAAATAAGGGATTTCATCGGGCAAGGGAAGGACCAACGGCAATAGTCGACCGCACTCATTTGGATATCAAAATCTTATTGACGATATCATTCATCAAAGAAATCTTCGCGAGATATAGTGAAGATCCAATTATTCTTATTCGGGACCCGTTCAAATCATAAATTATATTTCAAATAAAACGAAAAGAATTGAATATTATATTTCATGCAATCGATCTCGTTCGAATCATTACGACCCATATATAATCAATGATTTTATCGATAAAGAAAATTTCATAATCCATAGAAGATTATGAAGAATCTCTCCCAATTACACAATCTTAGAGATAGAAAAATTTATCATAGATACGTAGAATTATCCCAATTCGCTGTCCTCGCGGAGCGACAATCAGGAGTTCTTCTGAATCTTGCCTATATCTTTTTGGGCCGTTTCGTTAATTACCAATACTCTATAATAATTTCGGAAAGATTGGGAATGCACGATATGGGCGGCCCAATTTATTCTGCCCAAAAACGATAATCCAAATATTCAAAATATCCGAAGAATTTAGATATCAGAACAAGGCGGAGATTCCAATGTTTCGAATAACATTTATATCATATTTTAAATCTTATCAATAAAAGATTTATAAAATAGAAATTAGTATTTTCTTTAAATTTATATAGACGATACATTAAAGATCAATCTCAAGAAATCTCTATTATTTTAAGTATTTATCGCCTAATTTCTATAAAAGAATAATCGAATTAATATTATTTATAATAATAGAGAAAAATACTATACGACATATTAAATTTTATAAATAAAAAGAAAGAGTTAGAATAATCTTAGAAAAATAACTTTTTTAAAAAAGAACAAAATTAAATACATCAATATCAAACCGCACAAAAATCTTAATATCTACAGAATCTAAATTCTTTTCTATATAAATCGCAATATTTAATTATTCATATCTAAATATAGACCGGTCATATTAAAATCATTCATATATATATTAATGTGTTCCGATCATAGAATTATAAAAATAGATTGGATAGAACGAAAAAATTATAATCAATTACTTTTATAATTAAATTCATTCTAGAAATCCAAATATATATCTCTTATATCATCTGTTCATCTCTTATTCTCAAAATAATTCTTCCCAAATATTCATCTTTATTTCCAACCATACAAATCCTCCAACATCATCAATAAATAACGGATTCATAACCAAACCCCAAATCACAAATCAGAATATACTATTATTTTCCTAGAAATACGAAATACCTTCCCTATTTAAGAAAAAATATCAAAAAAATCACTCATAAATTCCATCTACGAAAATCGACTACTTAATATTCTTAATAAGATATTCCTCAATAGAAACGAGATTAACCATAAATTTCAACAGAAAATCATTCCTAAATTTCACCTATGAGAATACAAGAAAGTGATTTCAAATAAAATTACTATAATTTAAAACACCTCGTATCTTTAATTCATATATTATTTATATATAAAGACTTCCTCTCTCATATAACACCGCACCTCCTCCCGTAATTTCAGAGCTTAAATTCTACTACAGAAAAAATATTTTTTCGAATTTCGATATCCATCTTGTAATTCATGCAGAAAAATATCCTGAATTATAAATGTCTTTCAAGAGAATCTTCACTATCTAAGCATGAAAAGAGATAATAATAGAGATATATATAAGAATAGAATACAATCCTAATTTCAAAAAAACCAAAAATATACATAAATAATATCTCTAATCCGAATTACTAATTCAAGAAAATAATACTCAAATTTCATGATATTATTATATTCTTTTTTTACAGTCGAATATCCAATAATTTTGAAACCTGTATCATAAATTCTTGTTTACATATCTTCGAACTAGATAAATAGAAATTACCTGTGATATGAGATTAAATTTCACTAATCATATTATTCTTCGAGTTTATTTTGATGATCCATCTCCTTTCGAAATTGCAGCCCCTGTACAAGTATCTTCAATCGATCGTATTTTAAACCGATGGTCCCCATACAGCATGAAGTGTCTGACAATCTAGCACCTAGTAATATCCGCATTCGCAAGCCTTGCGCTCCAATTTCGCCGGGCGAGTGCAGTTCCTACCGCCTCACGACCCTCGGTGTCGCCGACCTTTGGTGGCTCAAGCGGCCTGCTAAAAGCTTGAAGTGGCTGACTCAACAAACACAAAGCAAAGGGTTCAATCATAGCTTGGCTGTGAATGCTTGCTTCCTACGAGGCAGTCCGCTCGGCTTTTCACTAGAACCCCAGAAGCTATAGTCCAGAATTGAGTGGAAGTTCCTCCACTACGCCGGCAGAATTACACTGGCGGCCCAGATGGCCCAGAGGTTAAGCAAGCACTTGGTAACATGCAGCAACTCTAAACCCGAAGTTGTAGGGATAACGATCTGCACGGACCATAGCCCACCCCAGTACCGTAGAAACCTCGTAGAGTCGTAGCACTTTAAACCCCATAACAACCGGTCTTTTTTCTGACGCACACGCTCATCCGTTTCTACGAATGCACCCGAGAAGGGGCACCTCAGAAGCGTCAGCTTCGGGTGGTGGCGGGGGCAACCCGGGCTGCAAACGTCTTCTCCTGCCCTCGTCTTGCAAAATCTAGCGTTTACGAACGTGTCGTAGCACGATCCCTAGAATGCAAGAAGGAGGGAGGAATCGAGGTGAAAGTAGGAGATAACTTCACTCGCAGCTGGTACCTGTCCACAGTCCGCAACTGCGCTAAGATCGCTCTAAAGCCAGCCGGGTAAGTCTGACGGCCGTTCTGAAAGCCGTCCCCGAGCTGGCTACCCCGAGGGCTCTAGCTACCCAAATCAGGGGATACTGAGCATACTCTCTAGTATATACCACTATATGTTGGTTATATATATATATATATGTTTTTATGTGTATATATATATACATACATACTCTGTAGTATATACTACTGTATGGTAGATATACATTCTACAGTATATAATACTATATGATAGTTGCACATCATGCTCAGTGGTATCTGGAGCCCTGGGACACGAAAGGGCTCTCCTGAGAGGAGAAACGGGCTCTCGCGCTCTCAAACGGATTTGGAAAACCAATCGTATGGGGGTGACGACTGTAATACTATGAATCCAGGGCAACCCTTATCCGTAGAACGCAACTATCGGGCTTTCACACAACACGTCCAACGCTGCTTTGCAGACTGTTGGCACTAAAACCGTAGATATCAATAGCCGAAGAATGACTTGACATTGTTCAAGCTGACCGTTCCGCTGTCGGGATCCTCCTGAGGCATCTGGTGCCCCCTGAAACTCTCCGAGGGTGCGCCGGGGCCCTGATTTGCCGCCGCGAAGTTGAGCAGGACTGGCCAAAAGAACTGCCTGCTGAGCATGTGGAAAGTAGGGGTGCAGAACTCCTTGGTGAAAGGCTCAGCAAGAGGCAACCCGATCTCCGCCGTCTTGTCTAGTGCATGTGCTCGGACCTTCCACGTCGATGCGTAGACAATGTATTCAGTCTCCAAGCCTGGATACGACATGGATGTCCTAGTCTCGACATGGCATGACTTCGCGATGGGCACCACCATCTTCTCCTCCAATAGATGCGCCGAGATACCCAGCTCTTGCATCAGGCTCTTCGTAGCCTCCTCCTCCGTTTCATTCTTTTGCATGCGCCGGTATGGAAGTTTCCCTAACTTCTGATCCCGTGCCCTCAACCATGCGTCCGAATTAAGCTCCACCAATGCATGCACGTTGTCGTCGATGACGGCCAGTAAGCGAAGCCTCACTAACCTCACTCGCCGCAGCAGTGTTTGTTGCATCCCGCCCCGGACGTTCATGACCAGAAGATCACTTTGGCATGTGTTCAGCTCTTCCACCAAATCCTCCATACCCTTGGAGCCCTCTCCCCTAGAAGCAGGGAGGCCTTTTCGGTTGCAGGAGGCAAACAGCTGCTGGACGTCTGCCATCGTGTACGGCTCCTCGTCTCGATCCGTCCAAGCCGACGGTGTGATCGCTTGGCTGTCTTCTCTGGGCAACACGTCGGCCTCTGTCACCCCGCCTCTGCTGCCCTGGATCATTGCCCAAAAGGCTTTCTTGTGCTTCAGGGCAGCAGCTAGCTGTGCTGGCGACATGCCATCTTGATCCCGTACCTGGGCTGCATCTTCGCCGAGGGCGCGGATCAAATGTTCTGCGCAAGCTGCCGCGTTCACCTTGGCGCAGTGGTGAAGCACACCCTCGCCGAAGAGCAGCGGCATCTCCGGAGACATGCCGTGCTGCTCCAGGCAGTGGAGCATGGCCTTGGGACAATCGTGGTCGATTGCAGCATAGATCACAAGTATGTCAAAGAGCTCGGGCATCGCTTCGCTCATCAAGGACTCGAACTTTGACACGTCGATGGAGATGAGCTCGCAAAAGGAAAGGCAGGTAACCGTCTTGAAGCTTCGGCTGGCCCCCAAGAAGAGCCGAAACTCGCCGATGAAGGCCCCTCCTTGCAGCCTCGCATCGGGACTTGCTGCGTCAGCCGCCTCGATTTCCTTCTGGATCTCATCGCTCTCCTGCTCAATTTAGGCTTTGCTTCAGAATCGTCAGGGGTTCGTCTACCTGGTATACCTACACTTATTTAGATCAGCGTCCTCGGTATCATCGCCAGATGTTGCTGCCCATGCCTGCCCTTCCACTCGATTGCGGGTTTGCACCGAGCCGCTTCGGATGTAAAAGCAGCTCTTCACCATGGCACCTTCCGCGATGAGCTCTTGTTGAGGAGGATGAAACTGCATGTCACAGAGGTCACAGACGTTTGCCAGGACTTCAGTGGGAAGCAGCTTTAACCAGCGGTGCTGGACCAAGCAAGTTCCTGTTAAAGCCAAGTTCACTTTTGTCCGAAGGACTTCCGACTTCTTTAGCCAACCCATCAGCATGGACTTGGTCTCTTCCCGCTCCCGATTTTGGAAGACTTGCAGTAAATAATCGTGAACCCGTGACTGCAGCTCCCGGGGAACTCTGTAGACCTTCAGGAACTTCGAGACCTGTGCCAGCTGTTCCATATTTGCCGCCGTTCGTTCGCTGAGCTTGGACACGATCGTCGAGACTCCATTGACTGCGACACCTACGACCAAGCTGGTTGTGGCCATGACGACGCACAGCAGCGCCCTTTCGTTGGACAGGCTCATGCTGATGTCACCCAGCCCCACGGTGGACATCACCGTGATTGCAAAGTACATGGCCGTGGTGTAGCGCTCTCCTAGTCGAAAGTCGGACTCAAGAACGTCTTCAGGCAAGCTTAAGGATCTCCAGCCTGTAAGCCCCAAGAACCCAAACCGAAGGCCCAGACCTTAAACAAACGCCTAGCCAAAGCTGTGAGCCTGTTGAGCCCGATAAAACCGAAAAGCCCCAAACCCTACCAAATCCGAAGCTCCCCCCCCCGCCCTCCACACCAAAGGCCCGCTCCTAATGGTATGGCTTGCAGAGCCCCGGGCTCCTCGGATGTGGGGTTGAGGGTTTAGGGGTCAAGGGCTTAGGGCTTCGGGTTTGAGAGGGTTTAGGGTTCAGGGCTTAGGGTTTGAGAGGGTTTCGGGATTCAGGGTGTCCCGGTTGAGGCTTGAGGATGTAAGGTTGAGGGTTTGCATTGCAAGCCCGGAGCTGGCCCTCCACACTCCCAAATTTCGACCCGAGCTCCTGAGGTTCTTTTTTTTTGGGGGGGGTTTGGTTTGGATCATGAAGTGTTGCCTGTCTACTTTTAAACCCATGAAGGCCCGGATTCAGTGGGGTCGGCCCGCTCATCATATGAATATCTGCAGTTGAAAGAATGCTTGGGTCTGAACAACTAGAATAGGGCTTCGCGCCTGTATTGTACCATACTCAACACAAGCAAAGCCTGAGCATGCTCAATAGGGTATTGGACAACACCTGGAGAATTCCCCACCGCCTGCGCACTAAGAGCTGCAAGCCAACAGCGTCTGGAAACGCTTCGGCGGCCAAAGGAAACCCTCAACTTTATAGCCCCTAAATCCTATACACCCCGTAAGCCCTTCAACCCAAACCCTCAAACCTCAACTAAACCCAACACCCTATAAAGCCCTTAAACCCTAACAGCCTCATAAATAAACTTCATGAGGCCGAAATCCTGCCTCGATGGAGATGCTCAAGCCTTGTAACACTCTTGTAGAAGCCCTTTAGAAGAACCCTCACTGTCTCATATAGGGGCCTCAGTATTTCAAACAAGGCCTTTTTCTTTTGGGGGGGGGGGGGGNNGGGGGGGGGGTCTTTTGTGGTAGCACCACGAAGTATTTCGACACCCAAAGCCGAAAAGCCGACCTCCACAGTGATCCGAAGCTTGCTTGAGAAGGAACTCTTTCAGAGGAACCCAAGAGGAACCCTGTGCAGGTACTACTATAAGGTCCTATTACTAGGGTTTAGGGGTTCAGGGGTTGGG
>CAJNJA010013192.1:0-12770 GCA_905231915.1 Symbiodinium necroappetens | reverse complement strand
TGGTGGTGGCAAAGCATCGCTGCCCTTGGCCCACGAAAGGATCGGCAGAAATATATTTTAAAATAAAATATAATAAAATATAATATAATATAATATAATATAATATAATGTAGTATAATATATATATATATAGTATATAATATATATTAGTGTCAATGTAGACAAAGGCCGGTGACGCCCCAGCAGTTCCTGCCTCGGTGAGCATTCGCGGCTGCTTCGCAGCGTTCCTGAGTTGGTATCAGGCTTTGCAAGGCGGCGACGTGCTGATGTCCTTTAATGGCCACAAGCCCGGCCAGCATATGCATTTTTTGTTCGTGCAGCAAAGTTTGTTCGGGACATTTCGGGACCGACGCTGTGGAGATAAGTTGTCCGTAGGTACTCTACTTGTCGCTACTGAGGCTTTGACTTGGATGAGCTTGGATTTTGCAGTCTCCTTGGCACCAGCCTTAGACGCGGGTAACTTGCGAGGATGCCTTCGGTGTAGAAGGACGAGCTCGGAGTGATCTTGCACGAGGGCTGTGGAGCCTCAGCAAGCCCCCAACATTTTGCTGTGATGGCCGTGGTTTGCAAGTTACCGTCTCTCGAACCGTCAGTCTTACAGCCTGCGTTGTCTTGATGCAAGATTGGAAGAACTGATCTCCTCGCGCGGCCTTTTTGTTCTGATTGTGCGGCTTGGATTTGAAAATCGGAGTGCCAACCTTTGCTTCTATGCCATTTCGACAGCGTCGCACAAGTCCTCTTCATGTCGAGTCTGTTTGGATGCATGTAGTGGTCTGAATTACTGAGGCTTCGAGCATATGCTGCGAATCTCGTGACATGCTAAGAAATAGTAGGGAATGCAGGGTTGTTGTCGTTGTTTTGGCTTCGTGCTTGGAATTTGCGGAAGCCGTGCAGTGTTTTTCGGGGGCACGAAAACAGTTGAGCGCGTACCGTATACTGCAAGGCAGAGTTCACGGTTGTTTACGGCCCAACAACAAGTGCTATGGAGTGCGTCGGTGGCATTGCCAAACGATTGAAGCAGAAGCACCTCACCACACGCCACAGCAACAGTGCATGTATGAGTCAACAGACGGTGATGCAGCAGCCAGCACATTTCCCCTGTCTAGAGTTTAGACTGATGCCGATCCATCCACCAGTCCGCACAGAAAGGACGCCGTTTGCATTTCGGTGCCGCGCGTGACCTTTGCCAGCAGCCTAGCGCTGATGCCTATATTCGGCCCAGTCTAATGCTTTCCAATGTGAACTTACCAATGGCCGGCTACTGACTGCTACGGCTGCAGGCCGTGTGGGCACCACAGTGACAATGAAAGTATGGCGATCACAAGTCGAGCAGACGGTCCAGCAGGCACATGGCTACTTCCCCCCGGGCCGGTTCCGAAATCTGAGGGCTTCGGGTATGACGACTTCGACCGTTTGTTTGGTTGTCCATCCACCCTTTCCCTAATCTCCCAGTCTATTTGGAGACTCTGCTCTAAGCAGTTGGGAGCCTGGGTCTGTGGTCATTCAGAGAGCACCAGTGAAGACTGTTTCAGCTCTTCAGATCAGGAGCTGAAGCCTAAGGCAAAAGTGCCGAAAGGGTTTGAACAAGGTGATAAACATCGCAAAGCAGCCGGTGCTGCAACCATCCGTGTGCATGTCAGCTGCACCAACAATTTGCCTTAAAGACGAGTACAGCCGTGCATTCTGCCAGGTCTTGCAGCCTGCACGTCACTTGGTGCCCAGGTGCTCGTTGCGCACAGAGAATCGCAACTAGGTGAGACACATCTTCCAATGATCCAAGCTGCTATGTGTACTGTCATCGAACTGACTTTGATGCTTTGCGAAGGGTGTACTTTCCGATGCAGGGGTCAGTTCGACGTGCGGCCACGCTTCTTCATGGTCGGCGGACTGGTCTTCCAACCCTTGAGTCGGCAGCTTACGTGGCAAAGCCTGGAGACTCGAGCCTGTAAGGGGTGCACGCGCCTGCTCTTGTCGTTGCATGAGACGTAGTACTGGGCTCCTTGGAGCGGATTCGGAAAGTTGTCTGATCTCCTTCATATCCTTAATCCTGCAGGCACGGATGGAGGCATAGCAGACGTTGGCCGTGGAGATCCGCAGCATTTCGGATTCGGCCACGGTCCACCGCTGACACCGCAGCGACTCTCCGTCCGGCAATGGCGGCGAGCCATAGCTGTCGCAAACGGAGAGTCTGGCCGCTGATACTGCTTGGCGCCATAGGTGCACAAACGACTTTCGTGCCCCCCGCAAAGAGTGATAGCTCCACAAGAACTTTGGCAGCACCACGCGGAAACAGTCCCGCTGCCGCATTGGCCATGACCCCTCTCCTTCTCAGTACTCCTGCATCTGCACAAGAAGAGGCGGGCTTTGCCTCGGCCTTTGTCGCATACGGCCATTATCTTGGCTTGGTCTTGTCTGCAGCCTGTCTCGTGACCGAGCGCTTGACTGTGAAAGCTGGGATGACCAGAGAAGAGGAGCAACGATTGCAAGTCACGGATGCGGTATATGGACTGGCTGCTGTGCTCATTGTGGTTACAGGCTACCTGCGGGTTACGCAGTATGGGAAAGGCTGGGAGTTCTATCAGCACGAACCGATATTTTGGGTGAAGTTATCTCTTATTGCGGTCACAGGTGCTGTCTCCTTTTTCGTGACGACCACGGTTGTGAAGCGTGCCATCGCGCAAAATGAAGCAGGAGATAAGGACATTGCACCCGTGTCAGAGAAACTGGCCAATCGCATGACCAGCGTGATCAATGCGCAGCTCCTGGCGATCGGCTCCATCCCTTTGGCTGCTACGCTCATGGCGAGGGGGGCCTTCTATGCCGATTGGCTGCCGTGGCAGGCAGGTGCATTCCCAGCTGCCCTGCTGCTGGTCGGGCTGGGCTTCAGGTATGTCAAGGAGGCCCTCGACTGGACTGACGATGAACCTGCTGCCGCTTGAGATTCAAGCAAAAAAGTGTAGTGCAAGGTAGCGATTATCATTTCCAGACCCAACAGAACCACCGGCAGTGTGCTCAAAATTGCACGTCGACCTGTGGAGACATTTGCCAGGGGCTCGATGCCGTATACTGTAATGACTGTAATACTTATACGGTAGACTTATAAGCCGCCATCTTTCACACCTTCCTCTTGTCCCAGGCAACGAGTACCTGCAAGGCTGGGCCGCCAACGACAGGCCGTCGCACCTGCAGGAGATTCCGGATCTGAGTCGGAAATGTCCTCCCCGACGATCCTGGCAGGACTTGTTCCTATCGGGTCACGTGACTCCGGAGAGGGACGAGGTTGTTATTCTAACACAGGCCTGTTGTGAACTCTGGAAGCTGCCCAGCCAAGCTTCTGAGCCTTTTGAATGGTTGTGTTGATCGGGCTTTGGAGCACTTAGCCTCGCGGCGATGGCCTAAGGCCTAGACATTAAAGGCTCCCGTGGTTACTCCGCGGACGGAACACTGTGGTGTCGACACCAGAGTGGAGTACGGTGGGGCATCGTGCTCAAATGGAGGATTCTCCTAGCTGCCTGTCTTGTGCTCACAAAACATGAAACCAGGAATGGCTCTGGACAACTCCAAACTCAAGACACAACAGAGTTGGATAAGGTTGGTACATCTCGCAACCCACACGATGCGACGGCGTGTGGGAGAAGACGCATGGCAACGGATGAAACAGGCAGACGCCGCTAAGGCCAAGGAGCGGACCAGCCAGAAAACCCCTCTCACGGAACATCCTCGAACCACTGACGCACGCGGGAATGAATCAAAGCGCGACACTTTCCGTTGTGTCTAGCAGCCAGCACCTGCGGACCTGTCGGCATGGGCAGGTGCTCGCGGACACCATCAACACAGGCAGCGAGAGGGGGAGCGAGAAATGCCGCAAGACCACGATTGCGCGGAAGAGTGATGACTGCAGGCTATGACAGTGGCTGGGTTGGGGCTCCACTGGTTGATCAGGTCAATGGAGTTGCCGCCTCGATCTTAGAAAGCGACTGATGAGGGCGCAAGCATAATGTTGGTAGGCACCAACTGCTGAGTGCTCCGCCTGTCATTTGGTAGCGGCCGAGGTGCGAAATTTGCAGCATCTCGTTGAGCTCGTGCATGACTTAGTGGAGTTGATTTGGATGAGTTGGCGCAGTTAAGCAAGTTGTAGCATTGTAGCTTGGACGGCTGCCGGGCTCATGATCCAACGATGGCACGCAAAGCCCAAAAAACATCAGCCGAGTGGGCTTTGATCCTTTGCCATGCGAGAGGGAAAAATCAGCCGATGAAGTGTCGCAGCAATGCGGGTGACCATGTTCTTTCCACGATGCGTGGAGAATGCTACAACAGGAGCATGGAGCATCGGCACAACCCCGAGCTTTGGGATAGCCCGATGCTGCTGTTCTGAGACTGGCATAGGCTCAAAGTGCAGCCGTCCAGCCGCAAAAAGGGATGGAGGACTCTTCCCCGGGTACTCGAAGGAGGTTTACTGCACGAAGTGGGAGCAAGATGTCCACATACCGGCGGAGGGACACACTTGATGCACTGTCGTACAACCCCAAGGCCTAGCCGATGCCACTGATTAACACATCCAAAACCCGATTTAATTCTTTAGGCCTATACTATGTTGAAAGGCCGCCACTGTCAGCCTCAAAACTGCGGTGCTGCGCGACATCCGAGGTCGACACGTGCCGCAAGCACGCTTCTTCGGGTGATCCCGGCAAATTGGGGGGGGGGGGCCGTTTCGCTGAAGCCGCATGGCAATGGAATTGTCGCTGTTGGCTGCAAGCATGGCTCAAGACGACCATTCATCGCATGGAAGTAGGAGAGAGAGAGAGAGATCTTAACTCCTTTGCAGCAACATGTTTCATCTCTGGAGTGGCTGTTGGCTCTCAACCCCCGTTGTTTTCAGAATAGCTCAGACAGTATACTCGGTCCGAGACTGGCGCCTTTCATCGCTCGGATGACAGAGTTCAAGCGGACCACGCAGGCTGTGGATGAGACACTAAGATATGTTGATAAAGATTGTTTTGCTGCACCAACTATTTAAGGGCTTAGGGTTCACTCCTGAGGCTTGTTAAGTGACTCTTTAGCAGCATCTGGCGTAGTTCCAACTGGCTAAGGATTGAGGCCACCACACAAGCGCTGCTTGATGGTGAGACTCGAGATCTACAGCACTTGGGCGAGCTCATCGGCAAGACAGGCGAGGTTTTTCGCCAAGTTCAGACGTCGGGCCTCGATTTGCAGTGCAGGTCCGACGGTTGAAAAGCTGAGCCGGAAGGCCGCCGAAACTGAGCCTTGTCAGCCATGAGTCATGAAGATCCGGGAAGCAAAGGAGAGGAGAGCTCGAACTCAGGACCCGGCGAGACAAACATATGGACCTCAAATGCGAGAAAAGGTTCTTGCACTGGCCGAAAGATGGGCAACTGCCGGCGGCCCAGTTCCGGCTAGGTTGCAGCTTGTAGCAAATCCCAGTGGGGTCTCGAGATTTCTTGCAAGGTCGGGGGCCTGGCGCGCGATGTCCTTGCAGCAAGAGGAGGCAACGTAGTCATGGCCTCGGAGGAGAAGTCCCCACGAGTCGCTCATGCCATCTTCGGGTGCGATATGTGCGAGCACCCGAAGCCGAAGAGACGCAGGAAGCCGCCGCCCCGCCGCCGCCTCCGCGACCGCAGAGCTCGGTGCTCTGGCAGCCCCCGCAGGCGCGGCTTCGCCGGTTCCAGAGTTGCCAGCAATTCCGACCCTTACAGAAAAGCCCACGAAATTTCCACGTTCATGCTTCTAGCGTGATAGGATGACAGACAGATACATGTTTGCAGAGGGGGGCTGGGTTGCGGGAGTTTGATGCTTGCTACCAGCTTCTTGCAGAAGCAAGCAAGGCAGAAGCACAGCGCAGTATGCCAACCTCATCTGCTGCGCCTGCACCTGTGGCGGCTGCACCGACGCAAAGGCTTGCGAGATTCAGTTGGCAGAGTCGCTGCATGTTGCACTGTGTCTCTCACAGGCCTGCATAGTGCAGCCACGAGAGATGCTCTCGGCAGCCGTTCTTTCACGTTTCCAAAAGCCCTTCCTATGTCTGCTTGTGTCAGTGAGCGACGAGCACGGGCAGCGGCAGCGGCTGAGAGCCGAGCAAAAGGAGGCTGGGCGATGGCATGCTGCGAAAGGTGCTTGATACTCGCATTCTGCAGATTTTGCAAACACCTATGCGCAAACTCCTGATGAGTTGGGATGCCTCCATGCCTTTCTGGGCGCACAGGCAGCAGCTCGATCATTGCAGAGACTGCTCCTGTTGCACCGAAACTCCCGCAGCCAGTGGTCGCAAGGACTCCTTGCCGAGCAGGAATTTTCGTTTTGCTCATCTAATCTAGATTTTTGCAGGAGTGAAGCCCTTGATTGTGCGATCTTTGGCTACGGCTAGGTTTTCAGTGTGTTCAGACGGCAGCTAAGGATGGATGCCTTGATTCATGTTGTGCACTGCGTTTTCGTTGGCCACGGCTACACCAGCGAAGAGAAGCAGGAGAGTCGGGCGGTTGCTCTTCGGGTTTCCGCTACTTGCTCAAGGTGAGGATATCTGATGAACGTGCTGCAGTAAAAGAGACGTGCTAGACGTGCTGTTGGCCCAGCTCCGATCTGTCCCGTGGACATGTTGCGTTTCGGTCAGACCCGCATATGGCTGCGAATAGTCATTGCTCTCAACAACAGAAAGTCAGCTTGCCACCTGTAGATTGTTGGAAAGCTTCAGAACTACAGGGCCGGGAGTTTATGGCAGGCCTGAAGAGAACTTTTCGAGTCCGATCCGTAGCGCGACCTCCAAACAAGCACGCAGGAGTGCTGTGGTCACTATCGCTTGCTCTATGCTCATGATCATAAGCCGCCCATTCGAGTAACTTACGATGCTCTCCTGCAAGTACGTACATATCAATGTGCATTCATCGTTGGGTCTCTTCATCTTGCACGAAAAGCACAAGCAAGGTCCCTTTGCAGCGGCATCTCGTTACATATGCTGCTTCCGTGCAGTTCGACAATCCACTCAAGGCCAGACCAGCATTCGTTTTGTAGTTGAAGCTCATGGTATTCAATGTTAGTCTCAAGTGGCGCCGGTTCCGTGTGAAGTGACAGGCGACCGTCCAGGTTGGCATGCCAGCCGCCGCAGTTCAAGCGAAGATCGACTACTTGCTGTGCTTCCTCCGCAATGTGTAGTCTCGTTTAGAGAGGAAGTGCGTGGCTTGAAACAGCCCCCCCTTTTTTTGCTGTGCACCGTCCAAGGCTTTACCCTTTGCTCTACCGCCAGTGTGTGCCAATGTTGACGGCCACACCGCCTGAGGCAGCCCTGTACACAAAGCTTTGTGGGACGCTGTTCTTGGCGATGCTAGTTGCTTCATGTAGTGTAGGCGCTCTTTGGCTTCATCTGTTGCCTTTCGATTCCAGTACCCTGGCTGCGTTTAGAGTTTAGCATGAAGACTGCAACTCCTCACTAAGCCCTGCTGTGGACATCTGTT
This sequence comes from Symbiodinium necroappetens, assembly GCA_905231915.1. Classification (NCBI taxonomy): domain Eukaryota; class Dinophyceae; order Suessiales; family Symbiodiniaceae; genus Symbiodinium; species Symbiodinium necroappetens. The sequence goes on along the minus strand of CAJNJA010013192.1, from coordinate 5,307 downwards.
ATCCCACGATAGATGGGTGCTGTCAGGTTTGGGTAATGTCCTCTGTGGGATGTCATGGCGGCGTTGCTTTTGGGTGTCGGGTGCTGTGGCTGTTTTGATGAGCATACAGAGACGTTACGGGCAAATTTCAGCAGCTTATGGATCCGGATCATGGAGTGGAGGTGCTGTGCGTGACAAGGTTTCTGAGCTGGGGCATCAAGAGCAACTTGTGATCTAGATGTGTCGGGGGGGTTCTGGGCCTGGCATGGGATCTCTTGGGACTATCATGAGAAGCAGATCCTAGCAGGAAGTTGGGAATTTGGATCTTGTAGGTGCTGCCCCGAGAAGGAACGTGCAATGCTATGAGCGATTGTGGTAAGTTGAAACTTTCATCTGGATTCAGGTGGTTTGCAGGGTGCTGTGTAAGGGATGCTCCAAGAGTATGACCAAGAGTTGGCCTTGGATGCTGTAGAAGACCGGTAAGGCACATAGAGATATATATCTACAACATTTGGGTGTGGTCCCGGGGAGCTGTGTCGGGTGCTACCCTGTTGGGCTGTGAACGGGCTAGCAGCAGGATAAGGAGGCGGCGTTGCACGTCAGTGGCTTATCGCATGCTCTGAGTTTGGTACAAGCAGAATATGACATCATCTATAGCAGCAGGAAGTCTGGAATTTCCCGTGTTGGTGTCGGGATGTACATGTTTTTTGGACCATGGTTTTTCTGTTTGGTGAAGTTACGAACTTGGACGTATGCACGACCATAGCACACTGCCGACGTTTTTTTACCTTGCAGCCAAAAGCCACAACTAAAGTGCGCATGCCGTGCCGCTAACAATCTGTGCTGGGGCGAGTGTCACACAAGTGTTTTTTGTAATATTTACAGGTTCATTTCCGCTGCAGCAGGTTGTTTTGTGCTTCAGGCTGCCGAGATTCTCAGGGGCGAAGCTGGAACATCTATGAAATGTTTTCTAAGATGGACTGCTTCAAGTAGATCTGTTCTGCTAGACCGTTTGCATGTAGAATATGCTGTAGTATTGTCGACTGTAGCCACCGTCTTGCGTACAGCATGGCAGTATGCAGTTGCCCTGGAGTCACTGGGATCTGTGTGGGCAGCTGTTTACTCGTAGGGAGTCGTACCTGTCGACAGACACAGCAGCATCTGCATGCAACCGACGCATCCTGAATGATCAGTCGTGAGAAATGCACATGAGGCTTTGTCAGCGGTGAGTTCGACTTGCCGAAGCCTTTCTTCATCAATCATGGACGATGATCCTTGGCAAAGCCATGGCGTAAAACGTCGTAAAACAATTGGCCTAGCCGGCTGCAGAACGTTCGGGCTCAGGGTGTGTGCAATCCGAGGATATTGTTTGGCTGCGGGTGGTGCTATCTCTGCCCCAAAGCCAACACATCCAGCAGGAGCTGGACGCGTTGAGGAAACGAGAGAGCAACGGAGAGGCAAAAGCACTGATAATTGAGTACTGTGACGTTCAAGACGGTGTCGGGTTCCCTTGCGACGAGGCCATCCCACGTGGAGCCTACCGCAATCTGGTTCGTACCGAGGTAGGCAGGGATCAGGAGCCGACGCACTGAAAGTCTCGTTCTCGCTATGCCGATCAGATCGGATCCTGCTTGCTTTCCGAAGCATGCAGTGTCTGTTCGCCTGAATGAGTGAAACCGTTGAAGGTGCAACGCGCACGTCGGGAAGCTGAAACCGCACAGCGCCGAAGACAGGAAGCTTTAGCCGAGCGAGGCAGGCTTTGCGGAAACGGTGACAGCTAGTCACCACCACTACGAACTAGTACCAACAGTGGGGCTTGTGACTGCAGGCAGGCTAAGAGAAGGGCTGCTTCAGCCACGGCGTGCCATGCCGAGTTTGGATCTGTCGGTCTGCACATTCCAAGTTCAACGTCAGCATGCTTCTGAGGCCCGCAGATGCCAGGAGGAGGCTTTCCCTTCGCCAGAGGCTGAGACAGATGTGTCGAGGTGTCGAGAACTCGCCACAACACGAGCACTCTTCGCTGTCGCTAATGGGTGACCTGGTGACGTTTAGCCAAAATGCTGCAGGTCATTGGCGGACCACACGATTTGGAGCCCCCTGGTTTTCGACCACCGTTGCAGCCTGAGTATGCACTTAGACTTGAAAGCCGCTAGACTGAGTTGATGGAAGTGCTCAGGCCAAACCCATTTCGTGGCTCCGTTGCAGACGAGATTTGCAACTCGCTGCCGCATGTTGCCCTTTCCACCAACTTTTGCGGCTACAGACTCATACCATGCCGATGACGAAAGGAGAGAGAGCGAGAAAGATGCACATGCCTAAAACCCCGCCGAGACATCAAAGCACGCGCGAAGGGGTGGGTTTCGAGCCTGCCTCTTCTGTCCCGGTTAAGATAGAGAGAGAGAGAGAGAAAAAAAAAAAGATAAAAACAATGTACATGTAATTTCCTAGAGAAAGAGAGGTATGTGAAGCCCTCTAATTCTGAGGTGGCGGTGGCGGTGGCTTCGGAGGAGGTTTCGGACCACGCTTCCATTGAGCAACAGGACAGATCATGATTCGTTTGATGGCCTCACAAAGACAGCGTTTTGCGTAGATACCGGGCAAAGGCCTAGGTGCCCCACCTTCGGCTTAGCTTGGCCATGCGTATCTGCCAGGAGCGTCGCGTTAGGCCCTCAGTCGCTACTCAGACATCGCCATCGCCGATTGCTACAGTGGCTGCTGGCGTGTGCCCAAAACGCCTGCATGCGTGAGATAGAGCCATCTCGAAACTGAGCCCGTGAGCACCTGAAGTGAGATTGAAATCGTGCCAGACTTTCTGGCCGTCACTGTCCGGCTCGGAGGTGGGTGCTTGACTCAGGCTACAGGAAGTGCATGCAGAAGTACGTGATACAAGTATGCTGCTTGACAGGAGACAGAAGAAGAGCCGCAGAGAAAGAAAAGAAGACCAAGTTGCGGTGGACCCTGTCCTGCGCACTATGGAGGGGCACAGCGCGGGATTGCAAGGCGAATTTTCACACAGAGAGACCCGCTGGAAAGCCGCGTAGCAGGGATCACCCGGGACCAAACTCGGCAGAGCGAGAGAAAACAGTGGGCCTTGTCCGAATGACCCTCCTGCAGCTAAGGTCCGGTGAGGGCTCTAGTCACTCTAGTGGAGAGGAGCTGCAGATGGGGGAACTGACTACGGGGCAGATCTTGTCGCAGACAGAGGGTTCAGGGCCCTCACATCAGCAAGCAGCGGGGTCCGCCTTTTGGACAGAGAAAAACCGAAGCCATTCTGTAGACACATGTAATGTAAGTTCGGTCGGTAGCCAGGCTCACACCCAGAAAGCAGACAGGCATTGCCCGAAGCAGACTCGCCCACTGAGGCCGTTTTGCATAGCTTTGCCTTTGCGCGGTCTGGATGAGGCGGGGCACTCAGGTCATGGGCGGCTCGGTGAGTGGTGATCGATAGTTGAATTGAAACATCAGCAGGCTGACCGGAGAATCTGCTTGACGTATGGATTGCCGGCACCTTAAGCATGACGATTTTGAGTTAAGTGGCCGCAGCCTGGCACTAGGGCCGAAAGCAGACCAAGGCCACCGAGAAGCACAGGGGATGCCCGATACCTCTCTGGCAGGTCTTAGCTGCCGGAAAACGAAGGAGCGCAGTCTTTCCATATCGGCATCTCTATCTGTCTGCCTGACTGTCTGTCTGCCTGTTTGTCTCTCTCTCTGTCGCTCTCTCTCTCTCTCTCTCTCTCTCTCTCTCTCTCGCTCTCTCTCTGTCTCTTCCGCTGACTCTATTTTATGCACCTACCTTCAAAAATCATCTGTAGAAAGCCTTGCATCAATGCCCAAATCACGTCACTGCTTTAGGCATGCCCATTCCTCTTTTAAATCTCTCCTGCAAAGAAGCAATGACATATGATTTGTATTGAAACTTGATGTGGTAATATTATGATATTAGGAAGCCAAAATTATCTCCATTCGATAAACTCCTGTCATTTTTTCAACGGGTTTATTCCCGTTCTCCCCGCCCTCCCCGCTCTTGCAGGCCTTTCCGCTCCCCGCCCTCTCCGCTCTCGCCGCCCTCCCAGCTCGGCGCTGGTTTCCCCGCTTGCCCCTGCCCCTACCCCAACCCTCCCCCGCCGTTTCCGTTCCCTCCGCCCTGCCCCCTAATGAGGGGTCCAACACATGCCCAACCTCGCCCTACCCCCGACCCGCTACCCCTACCTCTTACCCTCTACCCCCTGCCCCCTAGCCTTGATCCTACTTAAGTGGAAGCTGGCCACCTTCCGTATTTCACGCAGCCGCCGTCTTCCCCCCGCCCTCTCCGCCCCCTACTCCGGTCAGCGTTCCAACACATGCCCCAACCTCTCCTGTCTACCCCTTACCTATCCTGCCCCGTATGCTGCCTCCCCTACCTACGCCCTGCTCCCGCCCCCTACCCCCTGGAAGTGTTGTTAAGCTGGTTTCTGAGGAGTGAATATTATGTATAAGTAAAATAGAGAACTCAAGTCTTTGGAAAGTTCTAAGGCCGAAGTTAAATTATATCGATAGCCTTTCTATGATCGGTCTCATATATATTTTGATTATTTGTAGTGATAATTCTTTGGTTCTCGTATTTAATATGACTGTAATTTTTAGGTTCTCGTTTCAGACCTAAGATATCTTTTATGAGAGATTTTTTTTTCAACAAAAATAAAATTGTATATTTCTTGAAATTATTATCTTAATTGATTGAAAAAATTAGATATTAATATATTATGTTGAATAAAGAAATATTAAATTTCTCTAATAAGTCGCAATGTAATTTTATTTTGACGAGATATAATTTAAATATTTGTTGAATTATTTTATGAATTGTATTAGTAATATATCATAAAATACATATTTTAAAATATGATTTCGAGGTCATTCGAAAAGTATAGACACAGATTAAGATTTGAGTATTTAACACTTTAGTGTCGTGAGATAGATATATAAGATATTTTTAATAAGTAACCCATTAAGAAGATTCTTATTCGAATACGTGTCTTCTATTCTATTTTTATTAAATTATATTTAAGTCTTATTAGATTAGAATTATATGAATTTGGTGATATTCTCATTTAGATTTTCTTAAATTGGAAATATATATATTTTAAAATGCCGTAATTTTCTAGCTATGAATTTATCGTTATAAATACGATTATCTTATTATTTTCAGATATTTATATATTTATCTTTACTAAATTCAATTATATCTTTTTTTTTCAATAGCTTTATTAAATTTCATCTAAAAAATTGCGCCTACTTAATTTCCTTCATATATATCTTTTATAATACGTCCCTAATAGTATTAATTTCCAT
>CAJNJA010013191.1:0-12770 GCA_905231915.1 Symbiodinium necroappetens | reverse complement strand
TTTGCTATGGGTTGTTTAGGGTTTAGAGGGTTTGCCAGTGCAACTTTGTAGGGAAGGCCTTCCGAAGCATGCAAAGCACCCCTGAACGACAAATTTCGAAAAAGTACTGAAAAGTATGCGAAAGTGTGGTGTGCAAAAACCCAGGCCCCATGGCAGGCCCTTCTGTTAATTATTGGGGTTGTAGGGTATTGGGGTTTCGGGGTTTACTAGCTGGAGTCCTGAGGATTGTAGGCGGGGTTGCTCTCATTTTCGATGAAGCGGGTTAGATGCATGTGGCTGTGCGACGTGGGTCGGGCAAAGGAACTACTTCTTCGGAGCCTGAGACCCCAAACCCAAGCCCAAAACCTTAACTTGACAGCCCAAACCCCTACTCAACCTTCTCCAGCAAACCCAGACCTACGTCCCGTCAACGTGAGGAACGTCCCAAGTCCAAGGGCCCCAGAGCAGGCGCATTTCTCGCAGGCCTCATGTCAGAATAATCATGACACTACCAACTGGTCGTCGTCGTACTCGTAGTTCCGGCCTAGATATACCATGCAACAGTTGTGTCTGTTGATGTCCATGTGTCCCAGCCCCCGGCCAAAGCCCCTAAATCAGTGAGGGCGCAGAGTGGCCCAATAGTGACACTACCCAACCTGGAAAGGTCATTCGCCGCGAGCCGTTCCTCTCTGTCCTTGCCAACTTCACTGAGGAGGCTAGCTGTTTAGGGTCCAGGGCTGTAGATTTCCTGGACCCTGTGGATCAGGTTTGTAGCGTATATTTCTATGGGTGGTATGCTAAGCTTTGGGGATTCCGTAGGCTCTAGGGTTTACGGTTTGTGTTTCGGTCAACACTTGGGAGCCCTACCGTCCCAGATCCATAAACTGTAGACAAATGCTTTAGTCCCTACCCCCTGAGCCTCTAAGCCCTAAGCTCTGATCCTTTACCTCCTGACCATCGGTAGCCTAATTACGCCCGAAGCCCTCAGCCCCAAACTCCCGAGCCCCGAGCCTTCAGACCTCGAACTCCCATCCGAAGGTGTTGAAGGCGCTGGTTCGGAATGTTTAGGGTTGAGAGTGCAAGAGTGCTAGGCAGTGCTAGGGGTTAGTGTTCGGGTTTCAGCATGTGTAAGGTTTATTCTTGAATGTATGTTGGTTGGTCTTTCGCGTACGAGCCGGGGCAAGCAGGTTTAAAGGTCTTATGGGTCTTAGGGTTTACGGTTTCGGGACGAAGGAAGGTCTGGGGTTTTGCGACCCATAACCCTGCATGGTAAATCCTAAACACCCCCCCCCCCCCCCCCCAAATGCGGAAATTATTGGACCCCTCCAAACCTTCGCGAACACAAAAATCGAAATCTAAAAATGTTTGCAAACCTCGAGTCCTTGAACTTGTTTTATCCCCTATAGCAAGTCTAGAGTACCCTTATACTTCATAGTGGCTCCACGCTACATCCATAGTAGCACCTGTAGCAGCCCTACAACCAAAAGCCTCTCAGGCCTTAATCAAGCCCTTAAGCGTCATCCCAAAGCCTATCTTCCTCTTCAGTATGGCGATTATGATAGGTTATATTTCTATCGGGCTACAGTACAGTAGATGTCGTATAGGGGTATGACAGGGTTGTCGGGCTCAAGGGTTAGAGTTTTGTTGCAGTCGAGGTGCCGAGTGTTGACGGTGCGAACAACTCCTCGGAGGCTCGGGCCTCAAAAGCGTCGCCGGAGTTCTTAGCTCTTAGGGTTTTTGGGTTTTAGGGTTGAGGTTCATAGGGCCAGGGGTTTGGGGATGTGGCATGTTGGGGTTTAAGGTCCAGGGTCATTGGGTGTGGGGTTACTTTACGCTGGAGGGGTTAGGGTTTAGGTTGGATGAATACTGGGTTTTGCAGAAGGTTTTGGCATCTATGCCTTTCGAGATTCCCAAAGAGGCAGTGGCACCTGCCTTGGATGCCGCATTCCTCAAACATCTCTATGTGTCCATGTATAACACGTACCGACTCAAGCTTTTCGTTCATGTGCTATTCTCGCAACCGCGTAAACATGGTGATTCTTGAACCTGGAGGGCAGTAGTTCAGGAAAAGGGGCAAGAGTCGTATGCTTGCAGGATTCTCCTTATTCCATCTTCTCTGGGTGAAGCTTAAGCTGGCCCAAACCCACCCGAAACGCTAAACCCCAAAGTGGTCGAAACCGTTCCTAGATGAAGGAGCCAGCTGCGCGAAATTTTCAAGTCGTAGCCTCCAAACGACCCTAAACTTGTAGGCCGAAGCTGCGAGCACCGGTTTTTGAAGGGAGAGTTTCAGCACCAGGATTTTAGGGAGTTTAATTCGGGTTCGATTCTTAAGGTTTAGGGATTAGGAGCTTTGGGTTTAAGGCCCGGGACTTCTGTTCGAGAGGATGAGGCTTAAGGATCCAGGTGTCTCGGGTTTAGGAAACCCAAGCCCCTCTCGGAACCTGAACCCTTAAAAAATCCAGATTGAAAGCAAGTCTTCGTCACGTTTCGCCCAGAGGTCGGCCCGGAACAGCCGGAGGCGAAGGCCGAAACTTCGTTAAAAGGGTCCCTCAAACACGACAAAAACCCCCCAGAGCCTCAAAACCCAAGAAAGTTGAACTGTTGTTGAGGCGTTAGGACCGCGAAAATGCATCAAGGCTCAAGCCCAGAACTCAGCGGTCCGCCAACGGTTGCAGCCCCAAGTTCAAGGTTCACGGCATGCAGGTTTTCGCGGCTCAGCGCGTTTGGAACTCGGGGTTCAGTTCGGGGGTTTCCATCTGGAAAAGGTCGCTTAGCTTGAGGGCTTTCCAGTGAAGGCCAAGCTCCGAGCTGTCTTCCCCCATAAAGGGGGTTTTGCCGAAACCTCCTACACCCGGACAAGGCTCACACAGTCAAAAGAGAAGGTGCAACCCCCTGCCAAAACAGTGTGGGAGGTGCCTCCCATGGCCGTGGAGAAGTGGTCGCTTCTGGCTTGGGGCCTCGCCGAAGTTGGGTTAGGCGGGGGCGAAACGACTCGCAGGTTAGATTCGGGTGATAATCTGTTGCTTCATCATCCCAAGCCAGCAAAAGGCTTACGGGGCACCGAAGAGCCCTCTCCTTCTCGGGGTTCAGGCCGAAAAGGTTTAGGGAGTTTAGGGCTTCTGGCGCTGGGTTCCTGCCAGTAGGAAGGACGAGTGCTCTAGGGTTGGGGGCTTTGCTTTGTTAGGTTTCGATTTGGGGGTCGTTTGGGACGCAGGGGTGAGGGTTTGGGGTTCGCTTCGCCGTGTGAAAGGCTTCGAAACGCGATGCAGCTGGTCGGATCTGTGTTTATCAGGTTGTCGATGGAGAATCGTGTCGTTGGATTCTCCACAAACCTCAGCAGGGCAGGCGGCTTGCTGAAAGTCAAGTCCCAGGGTGCAGCATGGGGTGGGCAAGCCGGCACGCACTCGCTTGAATTCTACCGTCCTTGATACCTGTACTTTCGCGCGCATCCACAACCCCTCTTCTAAGCCTACAAATCTCTGTGCTGTGGCCCTCCAACTGAGCCGTCAGTCCCCCTTTTGCTTATCTGCCAGGCATCGGCAATGTCTCTACTGCGAAGTTGGGAAGCACCTCGCTGGCGTTCTTGTCCTGCGAAGGCCAAGGGTTGTTTCAGGGTTCAGGCATTGGGATCTAGGGTTTAGGTCATATTGGCCTTGGGTTTGCATAGCTCACACTCCAATATTCCTTAGTCGAGAATCCTTGCCGTTTCAGTTGTAACTCTTCCAAGGGGAATCGGTATATCGAGGACTCCGTGGTCTTGAACGGACGGGTTTAAATGTAGCGGCGTCTCGCTTTTCATTGCTTCGTGCATGCTGGGTTCATGGGGGCGTGCTGGTTCTGGTACGCTTGTGTGCTTCATTCGGTTTGCATGCTTGACATTCCGACAGCGATGTTCCTGTTTTCAGCTTTGGGGCCACCCAACCTCACCTCAAGACTTCAACCGAATCCCGAACAGGGCAGGCGCCCGTCTCGCTGCAGCCTCTCCGGCGACTGTCGGAGCTGCTGGACAGGCAAAGGGGTCGGGGTTTCGGACGCAGCTCGGAAGAGTTTGGGCGCTTCGAGCTTGAAAGAAGCTGCTTCCAGTACGAAGGTCTCCGACGACAGGACCGGAAGATGGAGATGGGCTTACGTAGCTGTCTAATGGATGTGTAGAGATCTTGACATGTAGATAGAATGCCGCAGTTTTCCCACCGGCACCCTCTGGCCTCAGCCCCAGACCGTCAAGAAAAGCACCTGAGTACAGACCCCGGAATCCCAAAAAGCCTGAGACCTAGGTCCTAGCTAAGCCCGACATCCCTAGATCTTCAATTCCTAGGCCCCGAACCCTTCATTTTCGAATCCTCCCCGTGTCAGAGGCGAACGGAGTGGTGGCTGTTCAAGACTGTCAGGGCCTTCGGCACTCTTAAAGTCTTAGGCCCTCTCTAAAGGTTTAGAGCAGTTTAGGAGTCTCGGGTGTTCAGATTTTCGGGCTCAGCGGTTCTGGGGACAGGTTTTGACTTGCCAAGGCTTTGGGTCGGGTGCGCGAGTTTTCCCGTGAGGTCTTCGTCTTTGTCAGGTTTCGAGGTCTTGGGGTCTTAGCCTTAGGACGCAACCCAGCCTAAACTAAGCTCCACATCCGCTGCCGTTATTGTCATTGCGGCCTAAAGCCTGAACTGCTATCGGCCCCAACCTCTGAGTGTTGTTTCACGGTGTTCATAGCTTTCGTCCCTAGAGCGAGAGTCAGCCGAGCTTCCGCTGCGACTGTGTTCGTTCACTTCGGGTTAGGTCAGGGTCTGCTACTCCAAGCCCCAAGCCCGAACTTTCGTTCGAAAAGTCCAAGCCCAAAACCTTAAATCTGCGAGCCCGCATCACTAACCTCCCTGAGCCCTCAACCCCAAAGTCAGAACACCAAAAAGCCCAGGCTCTTCCCCAAGACGACCCTGGGCACTCTCTGTCTTAGGACATTTTCAAGTGGGTAGTTACCGTTATAGGAGCCTTATACAAGGTCTATATACCTTATAGAAGAAGCCTTATGGAAGCCCTATATACCCTAAACTCCCCACCTGTAGTTTCCTTTAACTCTGACCGCTGTGGGTCAGGTCTGGGTCTTCGCCGCCTGCATCTTCGGCCTGCTTGCAGCAGCAGGGAGCTCTGAAAGGGGTGGATTTCAGGGATCACAGGGGCCCGCTTATGAGGACTCCCATAGGGCATAAGGGCTAAATTTGAGTTGGATAAGTCTCGAATTTGGTGGTTCTTCGGGTTGAGGTTTTTGGCAACCTTGTTACCACCACACTGACCACACCTTGCACCATGGAATCCAGGAGTAGCAGTATGAAAGGGTTGAGGGTGTATGGTCCGTATAAGGTTTTGCTGGTCCTCTCTTTGTCGCAAGACCTTGGACTCACGCCGAGTCTCCCGAAGGTCGTCGTCTGCTTTGCCGTGCGAGGATCGCTGTGCTGACCCCAGGAGGGATCCGGGTGGTACTGTGTAGAGGTCGCCGAAAGGGGTTCCCCGAATAATGAAGAACGCAGGGCTTCTGTAAGGATTCTGAAAAAATGTTACATGCATTTAGGTTGGGGGTGAAGGTGAGGTGAAGGGCTGTGTCTGTAAAGGATCCAGTAATCAAACATAGACTGACCATTCAAGGCCGCTTCTCTGACGGGTTCCTCGCAGAAAGTGGGTATGGCCGAAAGGGATCGCAAAGGACCAGAAGCCCTGAAAGCACCCCCCACAACCCCGTAAGCCCTAAAATCCGAAAACCTTGGACCCTTACCTCACTCAACCCTACACCCTAGAAGCCCCGAAATAACCCCCCTACAACCCCTGAGTCTTAGACCCCAACCCCCAAACCCCACACCCCAAAACTCCTAAGCCTTGGACCCTAACGCCTCAACCCCGAATGAGACCCTATGTATGCCAAGGCTGGGCCTCTACAGCATTTGCCTCCACCTGACCACCGGGCCTGGTTGTGGGCTGCTGGATTCCCTCGAGGCGCTGGAGCCCTCCTCCGTTTTCGTGTTCAGGGTTTGGGGTTCAGTGTTTTTTTTTTTTTTTTTTTTTTCTGGGTGCTTAGGGAATCTCGATCTTTGGACTTTAGCATCGGGGAGTTCACAGTTTGTTTCTGGGAATTGAGGGACTTCGGGTTCAGTGCTCGCTGTTTTAGGGTTAGGGGCTTCGCGGGTTGGATTTGCTGTGTAGGGGCTGGGATTGGGGTTTGATGTTGGGCTTATCTCTGTGAGATCATGGTTTCGGTGTAGGCCTTCGGGGTGTTGAGATACTGTCATCGATCAAGGCATCAGAATTCCACCTATGATAGCACGTCAAGTTGCTGTGGCCACAAAGCTGAAGCCCCAACCCCAAGCCAACGAACGCGAAAGCCCTGGACCGCCGCACGCAAACCGCAACTTGAGCATTGGACTGCACCAGACCATGCATCCGACCTACCCTTTATCTGCCTAGAGTTGGTGAGGTCTGACACTTCAGGTTTTCGTGACGAGGACTACGGGCCTCAACCTGAAAAGCTCGATTGTTTCTGAGTTTCTGCACCTCAACTTCGTGAGCAGGCGATGGTCCTGGTCTTGTCACCTGCAGGCCATCCTCTCGTTGGAGTTTGTGGTCCCTCAGCCTAAACCTAAACCTTACCCGAAACCCGGAATATAGGTTGTTGAATTTGGGTCTAAGTCAGCCGTGGGACATTTATCCCAAGTAATGCCCGAACCCAAATACACATCGTACAAGCATGAACCCTGTACCAAATTCAAGCTACACCCCGAATCATACACTCCAAACCCTTAATAGGGCGTGGTGATTAGGGCCACGAGGGTAGTAAGACACCAGCCGTACAACGAAGCCAGCCGACACCGTGAAGCTTGCACCCTAAATGAAAACTTGACACCCTAGACGAAGAACCTATAAACCCTAGGCGATCGGGTTTAAGAACGTCGCAGAAGCAACCACATAAATAAGCAACCGGTCAAGAAACCCTAGTCCTAGCTGTGTTCTTTTGAAGAAGCCATACCAAGTACCAGACAGGTTGTTTAGAAGCCCAAGCCACCCAAGCCGCCCAAACCGCCCAAGCCCCTAAAGCCTAAAGCCTAAACCTAAACTCTAAACCCTAAACCCTAAACCCTAAATCCCAAGCCCCCATGGAACCACCGGTCAGGCCTGGGCATCGCTTTCTGCCGCCTTGCCGGGACCCGGGCGCCAGATGTCGCCGGGGGCCCGGACTTCTTCGGCTTCCGGGGGCCTTGCGGTTCTCGGTTTGGGGTTTAGGGATTAGTTCCGAAAGTTTTTTTTTTTTTTTCAGGGGCCCTGCATGTAACGGTAAGAGTTCTACAAAGGTTTCTGAAGAATGCTGTAAAGTTGCAAGGGCTTGGTCAGGTTCTTTCGCGTGTTTTTTTTTTTACAAGGTTAAATTTGAAGCGTTTTTTGGGTGTATTTATTTAAGGTTTGGGCTTTCGGAGTTTGGGGGCTCTGGCTCTTGTGTTTCGGGCCTGGGGTTGAGGGTAAAAAGGCTTTTCAACACGAGACGGATACAACTTTGAAAAAGGAGCACAATGCCATGCATACCCTCGAAGAGATTTGTCTAAACTCTGCAGCCCGGCTGCCCGCAGCCAGGCGGCGATCCTCCTCTGCCTCTCTGCGGGTGAGGCAGCAGCCGCAAAGCGGGTAACATGAGAAATGTGAGGCCCTACTTAATGACACACCCCGAAACCCCGGTGCTAATTAACCAGGTCGGATTCCGTCATTGTAAGCCTGAGATTTTTGAGACTCTGAGCCCCAGGCGTTAAACCCAAGGCTGGGACCCAAAGCCCCGGAGCCTGAGGTCTGCCTACCCCCCCAACATGGGGTCCACGTCTTTGGCTTCGGCCTTGGAGTTGAGGGTTTGGGGTTTTTTAGGGTTCTGGGGTTCTAGGGTTTACGGTTAAGGCTTCTGGGGTTGAGGGTTTGAGGGTTGTGATAAAGCCTCCAAACTTAGAGCCCCCACCTCCTCTAAAGCCCAAGAGGCTCTAGGATGTAGGATTTATGGGAATAGGCTTCTCTGGTACATGCTTGGCATAAGCTCGCTTTGTTTCGACCTTCGGACCCTTGAGGTTTTGGGCTCGGTCCGATGTTGAACCAAAAGGCCTACGGCCTACGGCCAAGACTTGAAAAGCCGAGGCTTGAAGCCGAAAGCCGGAAACCTTGAAGCCGATGAAAAGGGGCCTCTAGAATTTTCAGGGAATAGGGTTTTCAGGCTTTTGGAGTGTAGTATATTCGAGAAGTAATAAGACAGCAACATCGGCGAAAAGATTACAGCATGTCAGGTTGCGTCTCTGATGCTTCAGACACAGGCTCCATGGGAGCATTGGATTTCGGATGTGGGGTTCAGGGTTCAAGGTTTCGGGCTTCAGGTTTGGAGTCTGGGACTTGCAGCTTGGGCTTTAGGTTTGGGATTTAAGAGAGGACGAAGGTTCCCGGACGTAGGTGGTCTTTGCGATTTAGGATTGCGGTCGGGCGTCTTGGGTTTCGGGTTCAGGTCGTGGGATCGGTTTTGAGCCTCTACATTCCGGTTTTCGGATTTAGGCATTGCGAGTTTGGGCCTGGGCTTCAAAATTATGCGCCCAGCGTATACCCTGCAACCCATAAATTCAAACCCGGTAAACCCGAAACCCTACACCTACCTATCATTTTGCCGAATTTCGTGAGATCTTTCGTAGACGGGCACAACGAGGGATTGAACTCACAGGTGGGAGGTTCGAGGGTTAATCCTAGCCCTAGAGATCAGGCCCAAACCTCAACCCTACAGCAACAGTCAAGCCGAACCTGAGATGTCCAGGCCAGGGTTCGGCTTGAGCTCTTAGGACACGGCCCCGGTTAGGACCAAGGCTTGGGTTGGGCCTCTGGCGTCCTGAGTCCTGCTGCGCATCTGCAGACACGAAGTGCAGCCAGCACCAAATACATCGCGGAGGAGTCCATCAGAATCTTGATGTTGGGTGTATGTTGTTCCAGCATCAGCGATGTGGCGCTGGCTTGCTGTGGTCACTGACCAGCCGGGGTTGAACCATAAATTTGGACTACGGATCATCGTCGAACAGCACTGTAGCTGCTACCTGACTTCGTCTCCAGGCTATAGCGTCTGAAATCATGAGTCGATGCATCAGGGTAGGGCTTGTTCATCCCACACAGCCCGAACATGTTCCTGCGCACGGCCGCTTGTGCCGGAGCATTTTGCTCTCCTGATCGAGACCCGAATCATATTGTTTACCTCATGTCAACTATGTCCTGAATCTGCTCATGCCCCACGCTGTTTGGCAGTGCGTCTGACTGACATAGGACCATGTGCAGAAGGTGCACGTAATGCACCCACGAAGATAGGACGACGAGGTGTATAGGTGTGTGTAGACAATTGTATCTGAATGTATGTACGACTACTACTACTACTACTACTACTACTACTACTCTTGCTACTAGTCCTGCTGCTGCCACTGCTACCACGACCACCTCCGCCACCACCGGCATCACCGTCACCACCGTCACCAGCGCCCACACCGCAACTGTCACCATCACCGACGACGACGACGACGATTGACACCAACAAGAACAAAAGCTTAGCCAGGATTCGCGATATCTTTTCCCAAGGGCCGCTCTGCCTGCATACGTTGCCCGGGCACCCAAATGAGGTTTGGCAGTCATTATCGGCGTCGGTTAAGACATATATGATGTGAGCTCATGTTGAAATGCCATTATTTCTTATACTCGCCGCAGTGTTTTTCGTTGGGGCTGTGCAAGGTTGAAGGGTGCTTAGAGGCGGCTTAGTGACTTGGGGATCCAGCGCTGGGTCCTAGCTTGTCAGAAAAGGGCCTTCAGGTGAGGCACGCACGCCCCGTTACGAAGTATCTGAAAACCTAGCTCAGCATTGATCATGTTTTGTATAGAGGCCCTTGAGGGAATGATTCCGAAAGACCAGCGTGTATCCAGAGCTCAGCATGTTGCGGTGTTGGGAGATGGGGATTGTAGGAACAAGGGTCCAGCGGACGATTGTTTGCACGCACATGCAGAGAGGTTTGCATAGTTCCCACAACACCAATGAGGCAATTCCCTGAACTAGACCCGGGAGTCAAAACATCAATTCCAACATCCTAAAACCGAGCATCCGAAGTCGAGACTACGAAAGCCCTACGTCCTCGACCGGCCCACGGGGCTGTGTATTCACGAGTAGCTGGTCATCACTGTAGTTTACTGTTGCATGCGGTCCTGGTTCTAGATGTGGCGATGATGGAGAGCTGCGGGGGCATTTTCTTTCGCACTAAATCCCGGCTAAGGGTTAGCAGCTGATGGTCTCAGCAGCATGAACCAGCTGACTTCATGGTCATGTTTGCTCCGTATCATCAGAGCTCTCTTGAAGTCCGGCTTTGGCGGTTTCGCGTTTGAGGAACATCAAAGCAGATCATGCTTCATGCCGTCGACAGCTTATCACATAGTTGATCTATGCCCAGTATTCTGCTAGATATCAGGGTTGCAAATACATGTCACAGCTCCGAGACAATTCCACCCGACATCCACGAATCTTCAACTCAAGGCGCACGTGTACTACTGCCTCTTCTACCACCCCATGAACTTTACCGGGTTGGCACATGGCGCTCTCTTCTGCTATCAGGCTTGAGCTGTGTGCCGAGGGAATGTGTTGGGATCGTATCTGCTCTAAAGCCCACCGAATCCCCAAAAACCTGAAACTCTGAAGCCCTAACTCGCTCACCGAAGTTCCCAATCCCGAATCCATAAATATCTAAATCACAGCCGCCATAAATTGCAGCTCAATGGCTTCTGTCCTAGACTTCCAGGGTTTGGCCTCTTCGTTGTCGACTCAGAGTTTTGGGGTTCAGGGGTTTCCGAAGCTTAATCCTTCCCAACCCCTCAGCATGAAAGCTTCAACACAATGTGTCTTTCGAGTTTGGGACCGAGCCAGGCTTGAGGTCTCTGGAAAGCTGAAGTGGCGATGTTTTTTTTCGGGCATTCTTGACCAGTGGATTCCCGCGATGTCGGAGCTGTTGACAGGACTAAGCAGCTGGCTCTCAAGATTAAGTGCTCCTCCTCTTCGGGGTCCTGATACTCGCGATCTGGTATAAAAGTCCTCTGTGTTCTGAAACTTTCTTCCTTTTTCCCAAATGTCTGTGCAAACAACGAGACGGCCGTGGCCCCTGGTAATCCCAATATAGGGACAATTTAATACTGTACTACAACCCGAAAGATGCCGCCGTATCAGAGCCGGAACCCGATCCCTCAAGCTCTCAAGATCCGCGTGCGCCTAAAAATAGGAAACAATCATTGAACCCTATACCCTAAACACCTAAACCTGAACCCTAAACCCTAAGCCCTAAACCCTAAAGGGTGGCACCCTCAGGCCTTCCTCGTCGCAGTTCTGTGGGGCCATTTCGAAACGGTCGTGCGCTTGTGCCGCCCTTATGGTTTGGGTTTACCCTAAACCCTCAACCCGAAACCAAAGCCCCAAAGCCGGGGTTCTTTGGGTTGAGTGTTGAGGGTTGAGAGTTACAGTGCTTTTGACTGTGCCCCACACCAGGCACGAGAAGGGGAAGCCATATTTCTCATTGTTCACATGTCTAGTTTGCAGTGCTTCGTTTGCTTCCCCCATGAGTGCTTTGTACAGGCCCTTCGGTTTTCACAAGGGGTGTTATAGAGGGTTCAAGCCATTCAAGTCTTTTGGGACTAGTAGGGTGTTAGGGCTCTTAGTTTTAGGACTCGCGGCGGTGGGACTCCTCGGTCTGCGTGCCCCACTTGTCTCAGATACGTGATAACTCAAGCTCAATCGGCTTAATCGCTAGATGCATGCCAGGTTTAATGTTTAAAAGCTGGAACTGAACGGCAGCACCTCGTCAATTTGCCACTGAATGTAATCCTCTTATGACAATTATCCTACCCTAGGCCTAAACCCTAAATCCTGTCATTGTGGGCAGGCTGTCTCTTTCTGCTATGCTATTTTATGGATCACCGCTGTTCTTCTGAGTCTCAGGCCTACTTCGTCCTTGGATCAGCTCAATGTCGAGGTCCGGATCAGACCCAGCTCCCATGCGAAGGCCGCGCCGTCCCGAAACCCGCAACCCTCCGAGGTAACGGGAATAGCACCAGATTTGTTGTGATGTGTGTAGGAGGCCTATACGAGGCTTAGAGGGTTTAGGGCGTGGTGTGTACTTCTCTTAGGAAGTGTGCAGGAGGCTTCGAGGGTTTAGGGCTTAGGGCCGAAGCTTTAGATTCTCAGCGCTGAACCTCAAACCCGCAGCCCAATGGCACACGTCCTTCATTTGAAGACACTAAGTCGGATCCCAAATTCGACCATCCTGTATGGGAGCTGCACCTGACGCCCCAGACTTCCTACGCTTAACCCAGGGCCCAGACTCCAAACCATAGTCAAACCTTCATTCACCAAACCACCCAAAGCCCCAAACTCTGATATGTGTGTGCATATATATATATATATGTGGTATGTATATATATATACATATAAATACATATACATACATATATATATATATACATATGCACATACATACATACATACATACATACATAAATACATATGCTAACTGATGCCTCAAGACCCTAGGCCCCAAGGCCTTCCCAGTTTTCCGCCGACATACCGAACCACTTCAAAACCTACATAGGACCATGCAGCTACAGCAAATACGAAAGCCCAGGAGACCAATCCCCGATTTTAACTCTAACTCTAAACCAAGACCATCCAAGACCCCAATCACCAGACAACCAACCTCTAAAACCTAAACGGTACACCCGACTTCGCTGCAGCAAGAGCTCAC
>CAJNJA010013190.1:285-12770 GCA_905231915.1 Symbiodinium necroappetens | reverse complement strand
GACGGCTCCAGTTTCCCGGCACACTGCTGCTACTCCTACTCTGCTGCTGCTGCTGCTGCTCCTGCTCCTACTACTACTACTACTACTACTTTCTTCCAGACGCAGCAAAGATGTCCTTGCTCTGCACCGATTTGGGCAGGGTCGGTACCCCGGCACTAAGTGCAGTCCACCTCTTGAGGACTCCGAATGCTGCCCTCCTGATCCCCCGACCCGAAGGTCCTACAAGCAGGGATGCAGCCTTGGAAAAGAAAGAAAAGAGCTACAGTGCGAGTAAAGTGTCACATCCACACTTAAGTGATGCAATGTCACTCCGCCTCGAACACTCGGCTGCAGGAGGGGCGCCTATTATCAAACCCAATTATTCGGACACAGGGCAGAGCCTATATATGTAGGCATAACCATTGCAATGGTGTGCTGACAATGCCTCGGGGCTAAGCCTGGCAGCTGCAATGCCGTCATCCGTGATGAGTGTTCCTATGGTGTCGTCATACAAGATAGCCCGGTAGTGCCCTTCGCTCGGACTTGCGCCAAAATGCAAAATGCAGGCAACTCGACAGTACCGAATGTATTGTAGGGCCAGCGGATCTGCATCATCCAGGGAATTCACGAAGCGGGGAATATACATGGTAGGCTCAGGGCTCACAGGAACATCAACTTTGCTTATGCCTTCAGGGCTATGTACGAAGCGATTTACCTGGAATAGCAGGGCTAACGGCTCAGTCACAAGTCCATGCAGGCCAGCCTGGGAGTGCATCCACTCATCAAGCAGAAATTGCAAAGGGACTGACGCAGTGTTCTCAGCTGCCAGCGCTCGCAAGGGTGCTGGCAAGAGCAGCGGCCACGTATGGCCTTCATCCAGAGCAAGGCATCCATGATCTGTGTTTTGTCTGGATTGCCACCGGCCAGATGTTAGTGGGGTACCTAGAGAGGGTCTTAAATAGGTTAAGTATTCCACTACATCATGCTGCATGTGGGGCGAGCGCCACCCCGAGTGCAACGCACACCAGGCAATGTTCTGCCAAAGTGTGACAGGACGCTTCTGAGTGCAGAGCCAGCGGATGACCCGTAGCAGGCTCGGCCCGAACACATCAGCGAGAGCTGGAGGGCCTGACGTCCAGAGCCAACAAAGCGACAGGATGGAGGCATGACTGTAGCAATGGTTACTGCAGTTCTGCAGTCTGAGGGTGCGCACATGCCGTCTGCAATCTTCTGCACTGCCGTAGCCAGGGCAGACCTCCCCATCTTGTCCGGTCGAAGCGAGGTGGCTACGCAGCGCGTGGCCGCGCTGTGCGAGAGGCGTCCGAAGTCCTCCCACAGTCGATTGGCCTCTTGTGTTCTGCCGCCGACCTCCAGCATCATCGGCACAACCTCGCTGCTCATCTGCCAGCTGAGCTTGTGGATGGCGTGGAACCTCATCACCGCCAAGGGCTGGAGGGCCAAAGCTTGCATCCTGGTCAGCATTTCCAGCACCTGCTCCGGCCGCATTGGCTCCCTGTCGCGCTTGATCTTCATCTCCTTGGCCTGCGGGTCCCATTCCAGGTAGGGGACCATGCCGTTGGCATCCAGTACGAGCATCTCCTCGGCTTGGGCCTTCGAGGTGTCGTTTGCTAGGCAGGCCTCGAAGCGGTTCTTCAGGAGCTCCAGCCACTGCTTCAACAGGAAGGCCCTCATCGGCAAGGTGATGGTTTCGGGCTGTTTCTCCTTGGCCTCCTTCCAGGCCTGAATGGCCTTGATGAACTCGGGCACAACCGTGAGCATGCCCTTGCACTGGCAGAACATCACATAGTTCGACTGGGAACGATTGATGGACAGCTGGTCCTCGTGCCTCAACACCAGGTTGGTCAAGGCCGCGCAGAGGTTGAGGATCTTCTTGTCCGTGGCGTCCTTGTCCGTCCGGTGATCGCCCTCGCTGGACTTCCAGTACTGTTGGCGACGCTGGCCCGGGCTGCGGCGATGGTCTCTGTCCCAGCCACCTCCGTAGTCCCTGGTGTTTCCCTTGGACTCCTGCCGAGGATACTTGCCGCCCTTGCCCGTGTCCGTGGGGGTGGCCCATGGGAGTCCCGAGCTCTCCGGCGCCGCTCTCTTGTCCCTCTGGGTGGTGTCCATGTCCCCGTCCTCCACCTCTTGCGGCGGGGGAAGCGTTGAGCCCGCTGTCGAAGGAGCCGCCGTGCTGACGTGAGTCCCCTCCGGGCTCAAGTTCAGTCCCAAAGGATTGCGGTTCCTGTCCCCCTGCATCATGCCCTGTAGGAGCTTCGCCTGTCCTTCCGGCATCAGGAGGTCCTGGTTCACTGAGGCCGCCGTCTCGAGGCTGATCGCCGGGGCTTCCGTCTCGGTCATGTGGCCTGGCAAGAGCAAGCAATAAACCAGTACGGTAAAGGACCTGGCACGACTGTGTGTGTCTGGGTCTGCTGCAATGCTTGGCCTTGTAATCCGTGCCACAAAATTGGCAGGGGCTGAGCACCGAGGTTGGCTTAGATTGGAGCCACTGCTGCACCCAGGCATGATGTACATAACATTCAGGATGCTGGGCTTTGATGTGCCTAGAGAGGTACCCCGCGTGCGCCAGCCACTGATTGCAAATGAGGCAATGCTGTAATGTGCTCTGTTTGATGCATGCCGCCACCGCTTGCCAATCCTGGGCCCTAGCGTGGGCTAGCGTCTCAGCCTCAACATGACGCAGCGAGACTAACAGGTTATGGGCTGCCCCGTCAGTGTCAGACACAGTCTCTGGCCTGGAACCCGACAACGCACTTGCCACAACAGTTGAAGGGCCAGGTGTAGTGTCGGGGACAGATGCATTACAGTTCGGGGCTCTAGACTGCAGGTTGGGGTCAGCACAAGCTCTGGGCGAGGCAGCAGGCTCAGACATTGGCCTAGCGACACAAGCAGGCTTCTGGAGGCTGTCCCGTTGCGATGCCGATTCCGGGAAACTACCACATGCGGGGGTGTTAACAAAGGTAGTAGGGGGGTCAGAAACATCATTGTGACTGCTATGCGGTTGAACAGCGTCGCAGACTGCCTGATGTTTGTGCAAGACAGGACAGCGCTCCCTTTCAAAGTGCTGGCAAAAAGAGGGCCATGCAGTAAAGGCCCAGCCGCAGTGACAGCATTGTGGCATGCCATCCACACTATGCACCATGTAGTCACGCCGCATCTGAGACTGCTTACGTTTGGCTGTGGGCCGCTTCGGATGCGTGTCGCGATGTTTCTGGGTCAGGTGAATGCGCAAAGAGCGGGTATCAGGGAAATAGATACCGCAAACAGGACAGGGCTTAGGGTCCCTATCTAAAGTAACCGCAACCAGCCTAGCAGGGGCCTTCAGGGGCGCAGCATGCTGTCTCAGACGCGGGTCGTGGACAACCAAAGCAAAGCAGGACTCCAGTTGCTGCCACCATTTGTGCACAAGTAAGGGTTGCAGCGAGGCTTTGGGCTCAAGGCGACAGGTTCGCAGCCTACAGTCTACTCTGCGCGCCAGAGTGCAAATCGGGTCCTCAACGGCAAGCCTGGCTAGCAACTGGTCGCCTGTCTCACGCGTGACGTACGAGTGAGATTTGCTCAGAACCCTGAGTTGCCTGAGCACATGTTGACGTAATGCAGAAGCCCCCCCCGGTGCAAGGCCGACGCTATCCAGGCTATGCAGGAGACAGGTAAAGACGCATGTTTGCCAAAGCTGCACCCTTTGATGGAGTGCAAGGCCCGCTGAGCGCAGTGCTGGCAGTATAGGCGGCCAAATGCCGTCCAGGAGAGCTTCATGCGCTCCTTCAGCGTGAGGGCTTCAGGGGAGTTGTAGCTGAGTTTAGCACCCAAGTAGGTGTGTTGCGTCACAATGGGCAGAAACATGCTGGATTGTGACTGAAAGACTGCATCTGTGTGCAGCGGTACCTGCAAGTGTCTGCCTTTGCCGGGCAGCGTCTTGACATGTGGCCGCAGCACCGTGCCGGCCATGGGTCCTCGCAGGGAAATCATAAGGACCGTTTTGGTGGGGCTAACCCGCATCCCAAACTGCTCAAGGGTGCGCAGGATGTATCCTATTTTGGCAACAACCTGTTCAAAATGCTCAGGGGACTCTATTATCCACTGGAACAAAAAGTCATCAGCGTAAACAGTGGTAGCATCCCGCGCGATTTCCTGCTGTATGTGGGTCAGGATCAGACATGTGAACAGGCACCACAGCGATGGCGCCAACCCGCAACCCTGACGCACCCCGTTTGTGGTACTTATCGTGGCCGTGCATCCCCCATGAGCAATGCGCATTTGTGCATGGTGGTGCAATTGCAAGACGGCATACTGGGTGGGGTGATCAAGCTGTGCAAGCTGCATAGCGGCAAGCAGGCTGTCCCTCGGCATGAGGTCAAAAGCTTGCTGAAGATCTAAGGAGAGAGTGACCCCGCCTCGGCAGGCCGAGGGCTGATGCCCCTGTCTTTTCAGGTGGGGATTCTGTCTCTGCGCATGAAGGATGGAGCGGACTTGACAGCAATGGGACATCGCGCGGTCCAAGGCGTCCTGCACAGAGCGCCCCGCAAGATAGGAGAACTGCGGCAGCTCCTGAACCAGGGCATGCAATTGAGGCTGAATGCGATTATTGACGACCACAGCCAGCGCCTTAGCCACTGGATGGAGCAGCGAGATCGGGCGGAGCGTCTCCGGCCCAGCCACGGGTTTGTTGGGCTTGGGCAACAAGCAGATATCTGCAATATGCCATTCATCAGGCGGCGGGAGATGCATGTGCCTGAGCCAATGATTGACTTGAGGCAGGAGCTTCATGGTGAGCGTCTCGGCGGCAAGTTTCCATAGTATGGCTGGGGCTTCAGCAGGTGGCAGCGCCTTGTTGCCGGAGAGGTTTTGCAAGGCAGTGCAGAACTCCTCGGAGGTGATTTGCAAAGGCGAGGAGGGAGCAGGCAGGACTTGCTGAGGAGTCGACTGACTAAAGAGGGTGGCGTAGTAGTCACGGATGGCCGTGACAGTGTCGGCGATGCATAGAGGCATGCCGTTGGCCGCCCGGAGCTGCAGTTTGCGGCGAGGAACCTTCGGGGCGAAAACGTGCAGAGCTTGATAGACGCGCTGGAGTCAGGCATTGTGGCAGCCGCGACAGACAACATCTGATCGAATCGCTGCTTCTTCCGAGCTCGACACATACGTCGAAGAGTCCTTTGATGCGCCTGAAGCGCGGCGCGTCATTGCCAGGCCCGGAACAAAGCACGCTCTGAGGTGCGTGCGGCAGGGAGCAGGTCCCGCAGCGTCTGACGCAGGCGCCAAAGCTTCAACACAGGTCTGTGATCTTCTTGGGGCGCCTGAATGGGGAGCTGCCGCGGCAGAGAGGCGGTGGCCTGTTGCCACGCATGAGTGAGAAGTTCGTGAGCACTCAGCGTGCGTGCGGCAGAGCTCCTGCACTCTACGGCGGTTGACGGGGTTTCGGCATGCCCTGGTTTCGGGTCTCTGCGGCATGGGGATCGTGCCTACAATAGGAAGGTGCCTCATGCCAGTGTGGGGCACGAACGGTAGCAACTGAGGTGCAGCACACCTAGCTAGAGCGTCAGCCTCCCTCCTACGCATAATGGCGAAATCTATCTGGCTGCGTCCACTTGCCCCAGCGGGCAAATATGTGCAGGCCCTAGTACCCACGGGTCCCCAGCTATTAAGAACCACCAAGTCAAGACTGCGGAGCAGGTCCTGGGCTAGGGGCGTGTCGGGTGCATGGCTGCCTTGGCGAGCCAGAACGCCGCGGCCTACCATTGTGCCTTCCGTGCTGAAGGTCGTGTTCAGGTCCCCGAGAAACAGCACTCGGTTTCGGGCAGGCAGAGCACTCAGCAATGTTGTGAGCTGCGCCCAGAACTCGGCACGTTTGGCCAGCACTGCGTCCTTTGCAGACGTGACGGCTGCACTCGCTTTGGGAAGGGACCAGGCATACTGGTAGCCTACAACCAGATCAATACAAGGATTGGTTTCTATCCGAGCATGCACTAGTCTGCCTGGTATAACCTCCCGGTACTGGCTCAGCAAAGACATGTCTATCAAGCAAAAGCAGAAGGCCTGCCTCAGCTTTGTGTGACCCACTATGTATGGCAAAGAAACGGGCAGTGCTATACTCTAGCGGTCCTCTCCAATGAGTTTCCTGCACGGCAACTATCTGGGTCTGCAGGCCTTCTGGCGAGCTGAGCCAGGCTTGCAATTCCATGTTGCGTTCGCTGGGCAGACTGCCTGCATTCCAGGAGAGGAATTGGAGCCGCGGGGTCGGTTTTGTGACTGCTGACGGCTTCATAGCCAGCGGACGCTCATTGCTGGCCTGGCAGCCTAATTCTGATGCTGTCCACCAGCGACCCCTGTACTTGGCCTGACCATTAAGCATAGCCCTATGCTGTGCCCGAATAAAAGCTCGCTTGCGCACTGGCTTGGGGTGCCTTGCGGAAAACTGTAAAGCGCCGTCGGGGTTCGCCCTTGTTGGCATACACCTGAAGCCGTGATGTGTGGCTTCCGGGGGTTCCTGGCGTGGATTGCCCCCTACCCTCGCGTCTGTAGCCCCCGAGCCCGCACATGCTACACATAGCAAATGAAACAACACAAGGCTGAAGATAGTCCTCGCCAGGTGCAGGCTTCGAGGGATACCCCTGGACTTGGGACCAGGGTGGCCTCTACTAATCGGGTGGTGGTCGGGGGTGTTTGAGGGATTGTGCGGATGTGGACACTTCTGACGGCCTACCTGCCTCCTACCAGCAAGAAAACTGTACAGTAACAAGCAATTGTTGCAGAGCAGCATACCCCACTTCAGCAGGCCTGGAAGTCGTGGCGGTCGGGCTCGAAGTCGGTGTCGTGGTCGTCGGCAGCTACGGCGCGGTGTAGGAGGCCGTTTGAAGCGCCATCGTCTCCAGCGTTTCCCCACTGGAATCAGCACACTCTGTCTATCGACCGGTGGACGAGGAGGAGGCTGACGCAGCTGTCTGCGCCTTCTCATCCATCTGCATGCTGTATCTGAAGAACCACTGCTGCACCTCCAGACGTTGTTTGGTCGACAAAATCGGCCACAGCAGACGCATGGCCGGCCTGTAGAAGGTGTTGCTCGCCAGCTCAACTGAGAGATGCGACACCATTGCCGCATCGGCTGCCCCAGCTTGCTCCAGTAGGGAGGTGAAAACCGCCCTCTGAAAATACTGCATGGCAACCAGGCGTTCCGGCATGGGTCCTTCTGGAAGGTGCTCCAGTCAGTACAAGTCGTTGTCCGGCATGTCATCCTCCAGCATGCACCTAAGCGCCGCCGACATGTGCTCCAGGTCATTTCTTCTTTCCCGCGACAGGAACTCCGAAACATTGTAAAGCAGGGTGCGCGGGGAGTCCCGACCATGGCCCTTGCGATACTCCCTGTACTGAGCTGCCGCTTGACGGGCAGGGAACTTCTCCTTGAGCTCCCGTTCCAGCTGCTTCCAGCACAAGCCCTTAAGGAGCTCCTCAGTGAAAGATTGCTTCGGAAGTGGTAGTCCTTGTCCACTGAGGCCGCCGCTGCTGGAGGTGGGAGGCCACATCCCGCCGTGGGTGCCTGGGCGGTCTCATCATCCGAGGCCAGGAGGTCGTCTGCATCGCTGGGTGACTCCATGTTTGCATCATCACCAAAAGGAGGGCCGCCAGCCTCAGCATCCACATCATCTGAGCTGCCGCTGTTCGTAAAGGATTCACTCGGACCATAGGAGTCTTCCGAGCTGTCCGACGAGCTGGGAGCGAGCGAGCGGCGCATGCGTCCCGACCCGAAGGTCCCGTAAGCAGACGCACGCCCTCCCTGCAGTAGCCCAGCACAGCACAATCAGCTCAGCGCCGCGCCAAACATCAAAAACCTACCACAAAGGATGCTCGTGATCTGGGCCAAGACGCTTACTACTACTACTACTACTACTACTACTACTGGCTACGGCTCAAGTTTTTGGACACTCAGTAAGAGAAACTTCTGCAACCTAACCCCCGCAGAAAAAGCTGGCTGCGGACTTCAGCTCGCCCCCTTTCTTACTTCAGCCCCCGTCGGGTGAGCCTTACGTATCCTCGAAAATCGCCTCAAAATAACACTTACTCTCCCTCCTTCTTTTTGCGCTGCACTGCCCTTTCCTTGCGTGACGCCGAAACCTTGCTTTTGCCAGGAGCTGTAGGATAAAGGGCGCCGGAGGAGCTGTCTGAAGCTGGACGGGAGCCCGCGCCCACCCCAGTGACCGGGCATACGCCTGAAGTCAGCACTCAGCCTGGATCACCCCCCGGAATGCCTGGCCCGAAATCCTTGCCTTCTGCCCCAACCGAGGAACCCTCGCGTGTGAAGAATGTTCAGATCAGCTTTGAGACCTGGGGTCCACCGCACTTAGCGGAGCCTGAAGAGCCTCGCTCAGGTTTCGTGCCAGGGATCAGTTCGAGCCTTAGACTCCCACGAGCTAACCAAAACCGCCGGGAAACCGAAGATAAAGAGACAGGTAGAATCGGAGACAAAGTTGAACTGATCAACCCAGGCATGCCCGCTGTCCCTGGACCGGAGACACCTGAGCAGGAGATGGAGGCAGTGCCTGTTCTTGCTTTGTCACAAGAAGATGATGAGTTGCCGGAGTCTGCCCCCTACACCTACTCCCCCAGTCAGCGTGACGACTCGTCACATCCTGAGACCAGGCGGGCTCGCCCGCACAACCTTGCCAATGACGGCCAGGTCGCTGCCCAGGACCCACTAGGGCTGCAAGTGAAGCGGCTTTGTCTTCGCCACAGAACCGGTCCCACCGCAGCCCTCGAGGGGATAGAGACCCAGAGGAAGATCTGCAGATTGTAATCGGAGAGTGGACTGGGGCAAAGAAAGCTGAGGCGGATAGTGCGGTGAGAGAGACCTTCAAACGCTTGAACCTCCCTGACAGGATCACGGAGGTAGGCACCCCCCACGTTAGAACCAACTTCTGCCCCTACAAGCCCAACGCATTTTCCAGACCCAGGCGCTGGAGAAGCTCAAGGCTACCAAGTTCCTGTCGGAAATCCCTGGGTCCGAGAACAAACAGCTGTGGATGACTCGCAACCTTTCTCTGGTGCAAGTTAAGAACTCTTCGTCCACACCTCGATGGCAGACAACAAGGACAGGGAAACCCCAGAGATTGACTGGAGGGGCCGAGTGCATGTCGGCCGGATTCAGGCCATTGCCGAGGTGATCACACAGGCTGGGTGGTCCTAGCTGCAAGGTTCCAGGCCATCACCGGATACCCGGCTGAAGCCCTCCCGCCTTGTGGGAGAATGTGCAAACGCCTAGGAATTGACTCGGGCCGCAGGACCGGCAAAGACCTGCAACCTACGAGCAAGCATTTGGAGAGCCTCGAAAGAGCTTCAGACTTGCTTACTTTGCGCGGGACTGATCTCATTGGATTGCAAGAGGCCGGGGTCTGCATGGACATTCCTAGGGACACACGAACAGTCTGGTTCCACAACCAACGGTTTACTTTTGCAGTGGCGAGCGAGCCCTTTAACAGTCACAGGTGCTTGGGGGTGGGCTTTCCTTCAGGACTTCTCCCCAATGTAGCCCGTGTGTCGGTTTTGCCCTGTGGCCTTTGCGTAAATATTAAACAGGACGGTGTGGCCACGGACGCCCTGTCCGTACATCTTCCGTACTCGAATCGAGAAGACTCGCAGCACAGCATGTCTGGCAGCAGCAAATTCGGTACATGAGAATTTCCTTAAGGGAACACGGTACCCCGCGATCTTCTGCACTTGATCTGTGACCTTAAATACGATCTGATGCATGTTGCGTCGGAGATGTCCAATGAGCAATTTGTTCCTTCGTGGCTTTGGCCTCAGCTCTACCAGACCTCGCACATGGCCCAGCCCAATCTCGGATAGACTACACACTCTACCGTAATCCACCAAGACATGCTGGCGCAGAGCATGATTGAGGCTTGAGGCGTCGGACCAGCATTCTTGAGTCTGACCACAGACTCTGCACTCTCTGTGTGGCGGTTGGCCGTGGTCCCAAGAGGCGAAGACAGAAGCACACCAAGTGTGGCAAATGGGTTGTTGATTACACTAAGGCTGTTCCTCTGCTGAATCAACTCGCTGCCAACTCCGATCTGCACGGACAGATCTCTCTGAACAGGACTTCCTGGCTGTGTCAAACAAGTCGTGTTTTCGGCCCTGCAGTTTCAGATACAAGGACAGCCCCGAAATCATACAACTCATTCGTGATAGGAAAGTGCCTCTGACCCCTCACGAAAAGGCACCTTGGTCGCGAAGTGAGGCCCAGGAGAGCCGAAGCCAAGAAGCCATGCAGAACGGACATCGGGCTGCCTCAGGACACTACCAAGTAATTGTAGCTACTTTCGTAGAAAACGCCTGTCAGCATCGCAACTGGAGTACTGCCTCAGGGTGGGAGGCTGGTGACCTGCGGTAGGAAGGTTACAGTCCTTCTACGCATGGCTGTCCGGCTCTACGAAGCCTCCACAGGCAGTGAGGAGCTGGAAATCGCACTTGCTCAGACTAAGAAGAGTGGCAAAAGCTGTGGGGCAGACGGGGTCGCCACGGGGGAGCTGACCTTTGATGCTACCCGCCCGCACTGTGGTAGCAAGCTAACTAGTCCTAGAGTCAGTGTGTCTGCCCTGCACCTGTCCCGCAGGACTTCATTGGACCCCAACAACTTTTTGACCTCAAGCTCCCACTACCACCCTCCTGTGCGCCCACTATCATACAAACAATTCAGGACGACCCTCCACCCGGTGACAAGGGTGACTGGGGGTACGAGTTGCTACGGGCACTGGGTTCTGCGTCTTGTGATATCACACACGACACAGGGGGTACGATTTGNNACGGGCATTGGGTTCTGTGTCTCGTGGGGCTCCCACCGTCTACACCGAGAAGAACCAGAGGAGATCATCCAGGCAGCGATGATGACTCGGATGTTGTAGTCGCTAACCTGCATCGTCGTCTTGGTGATGCCATGGGTGGTGGTGTGAACCAAACATACCTAAGGACTGCCCGTGACGTACTCATGTGATCCTCTTGGATGTTCATCGATCACTCGCACTGCTTTATCAAGTTTTCCCTGCACTTTTTTTGGTCTGTGCCTGCACTGCATTTTGTCCTTGGCCTGCACTGCTTTTCTTTCCTTGCTTCCTCCTTTATGCGACCCTCATCCTTGTCTCTTCCTGCCTCTCTCTCCTCCCTCCCCCCGGACTGGCACTGAGCTGAAGGCTGCTTTCCTGTCCTCCCTTGGCTCACCATGTAGGAATGGCTCTGCCATAGCAGCCGTGTCCTCTGTCACTGGATCCGCTGCCAATGGAGGTCACCCAGAGGAAAGGCCAACCCTGTCTGCAGACCGTGGTCTCCACTGTACGTGCAGGATCAGGGAGACTTACCCTTTGTCTCCCAGTCCTCAGCGAGTCATCCAGGTCGAACCAGAGGCCAGGCTTCAAACCCAGAGTATTCTTCTTCGCCTTGAACAACAAACGACAGTCTTCAGTCTTCAGTCCTGCTGGAAAACTTTATGGCATGTGGACGTCAAATCCAAATCCGGATAGGAGGTCACCTGCGGGACTTAATCGCTCGGAGACTGGCGAAGAAGAAACGGACAGAATCACTAGAATCCCCTGCCGAAGATTAGCTGAGCGACCAGACGATGAGTGGAGGTGAGGACTTGGTCTCGTGGTCTGTCTCTGAGCTACCTTCACAGGGAACCCACAGGCAGCGCTGTCCGCACTACTTCGCAGGAGTCCAGGAGTACGAGAACTGAGCCTCAGGAAGTAGTGCCTGACACTCCCGTCGTCGAGTCGCTGTATCGATTTGGTGGGTGTGGTATCTGTTGGCGAGCTTATAGATTATAGATTTAACCTTCTGAGTCTTTGTGTCTTCGGACAGAACGCTTGGGGATAGGAAAGCTCTGCCTGCAATTAGCGGCCTTCTAGATGCTCGTATTCTGAATTAGTAGTTCGCGTCCCGCTGATGTGGGGGGCATGAGAAGGCGATCACTCTCATGTACATATATGTGGTTGGGTATCTGTTGGTGAGCCTGGCTAGAGTCAGGATTTCTTTCATACCGGGTGCTTTGTTGAGTAGGGATCGCCTGCACTCTGATGGTTGACATGACAATCCTTCCAATTAACTTCTGAGAGTAGCCTGAAGCCTTACTGTCATTCAATTCTGACGGAAAGTACAGAAGGGGAATCCTTGGGCTTTGGTCAGCTGTTGGTGAGCTGCCTATAAGGATTCTTTTGACTCTGGTTGGTTCTGATTCTGAGGGAATCCCCTACATGATGGATCTGGGTGCTGACTGTGCAGAGAACCGTTGATCCCTCAACCAAGCCTGGGGCCAATGGTTTTTCCTTCAGAGTTGCGGTCAAAGTGTTCTATTTCATTACTTTTTCGGTGGCTGATGTGAAAGCCACATCTCTGAGTCCGCTGGCCAATCAAGACCTCGCAGTGCTGTCGATGGCGTGCCAAGTGGGTGACATACCACTACTACTACTACTACTGCTACTGCTACTGCGGTTTAGGGTTTAGGGTTT
>CAJNJA010013188.1:0-10654 GCA_905231915.1 Symbiodinium necroappetens | reverse complement strand
AACCCTAAACCCTACAACCCTAGACCTTCGCCATGGGCCATGGCATCCCCAACTAAGCACCTCCGTGTGCAGCCGGCCTCAGCAATGGCCCATCAAGACAGTTAGTAGCTGAAGGTACGTGCTGTTAACTTAGGGTTTTAGGGGTTAGGGTTTAGGGTTTAGGGTATTTTCAAAGCTTCTGGGCGTGATGGGATAATGTTATTCCCTACAGATGGACCTGCTGACGCAAACGCTGGCCGAGGTAGAGCACGACAACGATGACAAGTCTAGCAGCTCGAGCGACTGAAGCTCAAAGCTCCGGCTCATCTTCCAGCTTCGTGAAGCAGAACCTTGCATTGTGGCTGTAGGAGTGCCTGCTGTCCTTGCGGCAGCAGCCGCTGCTGCAGTCAGAGCTCAGAGCTCACTCCACTTGCTGATGCTCAGCTTGCGAAGTCAAAGCGTGTGACCAGCAGCTTGCAAAGAATGCTAGTATCAGAAAACAGGTATCAGTGAAACATTGGCAACGCAACGGAAACCCCGAAAACCTGAACTTTTCTGTATGTGCACATTGACACCTACATGACCCATATTGACTGGCTAACTGAAAAGGAACTACAGAAGAGATTTTCAACTATACGTAGGCCATGGACCCTAGACTCAGGCCCTGCCTAATTTAACCAAAGCCTACTTACCTGCTTGTTCCAGGGCCCCTATAAACTCGAGGTTGAAGGTTGCTACCATAACCTACAGAAAGGTAGGATATGGCAGTTTAAGGTAAAGCCTAAGCCTTTTCGGAACCCTTGCGGGTCTTTTGAAGGAGCCCTTATGGATCCCTTAAAACCGGTGCACCCTAAACCGGACTGTCCCGGAGGATGCCATGTCCGTCAGATGCAGCGATGCCGAAGCGACGCTCGGGCTGCACGTTGGCTTCAAGCTTTGGGGCTTAGGCTTGTAGGGCTTAAGGCTTTAAGGTTGTGAGTTTAGGAAAGGCCAAAACCGTCCACGGCTTGGTGCGGGGCCCAAGTATGTCAATTTGTATACCTATGTTGGCACATGAATTTAAACTTATAGACTTATATCTTTATCAACCCTTATCTTTCCCTCCGTCTGTATCTGTATGTATACCTATATTTATATCTATGCCTATTTCTATAGCGATTTTTTTTATTCATGTCTATGTCTATAGACATACCTATACTTATATTAATATCCGTATCCATATCCTATGCCTATACTTATACTAATATCCATACCTACATCTATGTCTATGTCTATAACTGTATCTATATCCATATCTGTAGCTATATCTGCATATACATCTTCATCTGTATCTATATCTGTGTCGGTGTTTGTGTCCATATCTTTATCTATATCTATACCTATATCTATATCTATATCTATATCTATATCTATATCTATGTCTGTATTGGCATGTGTTCTGAATCTGTCAGTCTATCTCCCTCCCTCTGTCGCTGTGTGTCTGTCTGTCTGTCTGTTTGCTGGTGAGTCTGCTGGCTGTTTGTCTGTCTATCTATCTGTCCATCTCTCTATCGATCCATATATTCTATCTGCTTATTAACTAGCCTGTATATCCTACAGAGCAGGAAGGGCCCAGCCTTTCCGAAGCTCCTTATGACAAAGATTTATACGGCCAGAAAGATTCTGGCAACTCATCCTCAAAACAAAGCGTCCCCAAGCCCTAAACCCTCAACCCCTAAACTTCCCCAACTTCCCAAAGCCCTAAAACCCTCAAGCCCTGAGCTTCCCCAAGTTCCCTAAACCCTAAAACCCTCAAGCCCTAAAGCCCTAAACCTCAAACTTCCCCAACTTCCCCAAACCCTAAAACCCTCAAGCCCTAAACCCTAAACCCTAAAACCCTCAAGCCCTAAAGCCCTAAACCCTAAACCCTAAACCCTAAAGCCCTATCCCAAGCCAAGGGCTAAGCTTCTTTGCATCCAGCGGGGCTTCGGTGGCTTCGCCTTGCACCAGGCCTGAGGAGACCTTCAAAAATTTAGGGCTGAAGGGTTTAGGGGGCTTTTAGGTTTTAGGGTTTAGGGTTTAGGGTTTAGGGGCTTTTAGGTTTTAGGGTTTAGGGTTTAGGGTTTAGGGTTTAGGGGCTTTTAGGGTTTAGGGCTGAAGGGTTTAGGGGCTTTTGAGGGTTTAGGGGGATGTAGGGCCTGGGGTTTAGGGCTGAAGGGTTTAGAGGCTTTTAGGGTTTAGGGGGATTTAGGGCCTGGGGTTTAGGGTTTAGGGGCTTTTGAGGGTTTAGGGGGATTTAGGGCCTAGGGGTTTAGGGTTTAGGGCCTAGGGTTTAGGGTTCAGGGTTTAATTAGGGTTTAGGGCCTAGGGTTTAGGGTTCAGGGTTTAATTCGGGTTTAGGGTCTAGGGCAAAGGACTCGAGTTTAGGGGCTTAGGGTTTACTCTGCAAGTTATAAGAGGTCTCCATGGGCTCTACAAAAGTCTTCTCCTGGGCTTAAGTTCCAAGGGCTCATCTAGGCCCGGCCCAAGCTGTCTCTCTGTCTCCGATGCAGCCCCTACATTCCCCGATAGTGGGCAAAAAGGGTCTGGGGGAGTGGGCCTATAGAAAAGACTACTTGCAGGTGCAGGGTTCAGGGAGTATGAGCGTTGGGTTCCCTCTGTTTATGCCACTGAGCAAGCCGGCCCAGTTCTGAAGTTTGAACCGAGAGCCGTATTAAAGGGGTCAGGAAATTGGGTTTATGTAGGGATTAGGAGGGGAAGGGGGTGACGGCGGCTGGGGCAATGAGGAGCACTCTTTAATTATTTATATTTGGGGAGGCCTCCCAAATCATCCCAGTGGGCCTCCGCACCCTAAAGCTTCAACCCGCAACTCCAGTATCAGAAAAGCATAAAGCCCTGAAGCTGCAACCCTAAGCCTTATAAGCACTACGACACTTTAAAACCTAAAACCCTAAAGCACTAAACCCCCACAGCCCTAAAAGTCACAAAATCTTGTGATGAAACCCTTGTAGAACCCTTGATCCCGTACAGGAACCCTGTAGCAAGCAGAGCTCTAAGCCAGCGCGTCATCCCCTAGGGTTGGGCCTACTTCCGCTCCGTTGCCGCCGAGGAGCCTGGGCGAGGGTGTGGTGTAATGTAGGGGCCCGAACCCAACGGCTCCCGGGGTTTAGGCCTTTAGGCTTGGGGACTAAGGTTTATGGTTGAGGCCTTTGAAGTATAAGGTCAGGGTTTATAGAGGTTTAGGGGCTTATGTGCCTGTATTTTCAGGGCTCGGTTCGTTTGAGGGCTCCCATTAGGGTTGTCTT
Organism: Symbiodinium necroappetens; assembly: GCA_905231915.1. Lineage (NCBI taxonomy): Eukaryota > Dinophyceae > Suessiales > Symbiodiniaceae > Symbiodinium > Symbiodinium necroappetens. The sequence continues at coordinate 7,391 of CAJNJA010013188.1, read as the reverse complement.
AAGGTTCTACTTTTTTTTTTAAGGTGGTGTTGGGGCTTGAATAGTTGATTTCGGTGGTCTGGGCTTCCAGGTTTATATAGTGCTTAAAGGGATTATAGGGGGTTTAGGGGGCATGATTGATATTGCCCCGTTCATACTCATGCTGGAGGAGCAGGGGAGAGAGAGAGAGAGAGAGAGAGAGCGATACACTTGTCTGTGTGGAAGGACAGAGACAGAGAGACAGAGAGAGTGACAGAGAGAGAGAGAGAGTGAGCCAGAAAGTGAGTGGGAACCCGAAAGCTCGTTTTGAGGTAGTAAGCACGCCAGCGGTAGTACCCCAATCTTCCTGACCAGCGCTTTGTCACACTGGCACCCCCGTTTCATCACATGAAGGCTCCAACACTCTGTTGCTTGGCATACGTGTTTTGGGTTTAGCGGGTCTGGAGACCGTCACAATCTCGCTTCTTACCCTAGGCCCTGGCCCCCGAAACTCCTGAAGCCCCACATCCTGCACGACACCAAAGACCGCCACACAGGAGCTGCTGTCCTGCCTGCAAAGCGGATGCTTGGCTGCCTATGGTACGCCGGACCTTCTCAAAACTCCCGGACAGCAACAAACAAAGCACTAGGCTGCAGCCAAGAGAGAACTACCTAAACCCAAAGCCCCCTAAACCCAAAGCCCTAAACCCCGAACCGGAGACTTCAGCTGCGTGGAAGCCAGAAGGCTCGATCCCCCAACCCAAATGTCCCATGTCGGGATCTACCAAGCTCCCCCTGAACCCTATAAACCTCATCAAAGCCCTAAAACCTATAAACCCCAAACCCGAAACCCTATAAACTCTAAACCTTATAAACCCTAAACCCTACATACCCTATAAGCCCTCGATCTACCCTACAGGGTGCTTCGGAGCCTTTGGGCACGCTAAGGCTTCGACCAAACGGTGCTGTACATCCCGGAGGAGGTCCGGGCTCGGCGGGCTTAGGTAACAGTTGGGTTAGGGTTTAGGGTTTCGGGTTCAGGGTTTAGGGTTTAGGGGTTAATATGGGGGTTTCCGAAAAAAGGGGACGCTAATATCGTACCCGGTACCCTTAAGAGTAGGATCCTTATTATAAGGACCCCCAAAATACCATTTCGGAAGGTCCCATTTTCATAATGTGGATATCTAAGGCCCGTAACAGTAGCCCTATTATAGACTGTTGCTGTATGGGGGCAGTATCCAAGGTTTAAGGTTTAAGGACTGAGAGACTTGGGAGATTTAGGATTTGGGACTTGGGGCTGTTAGGCTGTGGGGTTTAGGATCTAGAGATTTGGGGTTTAGGGTTTAGGGCTTTTGGGGTTTGGGTTCGTGGTTTTGTTATCGAATCTCTTTGGAATCTGGGGGGTTTAGGTAGGGTTAGGGCTTAGGTTATGGGTTGTTGTGGGTTTACGGTGTTTGGGGTTTAGAGTTTGTAAGCGTTGCTTTGTGGTGTAGGATGTGGGATTAAGGATTTCGCCTATAGAATCTAGTCGGTCTGATTTTCGAACTCTTTAACTCAGCCCTGTAGCGGCGAACTTCGTTATTGCGGTTTAGGGATTTAGAGTTTAGGGGTTTAGGGGTTTAAGGTTCAGGGTTTAGGGGAAGCAGATCGTTGAACGGTCCGTTAACCCCGCACCTCGTGGGATAACACCCTGGAGCACGTGCCACTTTCCACGTCTCGTGCATCAGTAGCTGCTGACAAGGACAGTTTTGAGGCACGGGCTATATCATGTCCGAATTCGTTTTAGTCATCGCCATATCTGCCACGGAATAATATATATATATATATATCTATCTATCTATCTATCTATCTATCTATCTATCTATCTATATATATATATATATGCGCACATGCATATACGACCTAACTACCCTGAGCCCCAAACCCATAAACGAGACCCCTAAACCCTGAACCCAGCAACCAAAATCCGAACTACTGCAAAGCTTGCTAGACATAGTCCAACCATCCCCCGAGCAGGAGATATCGATGTCTGGGGATCCTTTTTTTCGCCACCCTTGACACTCCAGGGAAAAAAAGCAACCCGACAAGCTGGAGGGCAGCCTCATGATACCTGGACCCTAAATCCCGGGACCCTACGTAAACCCCTGAACTTATAAACCCTGAATCTTAAACCCAAAACCCAAAACCCTAAAACCCTAAACCCAACAACCCTAAGCCGTAAAAACCCAAAACCCGAAACCCTGCACCACCGGAGAGGTCCGCCTCTGTGCTACCTGGGTGGAGCTGGAGCCCATCGCGCCCAAGGCGCAGGCCCGATTGGGTTTGGGACCTTCTGGTTTTGTAGGATTTTTTTTTAAAAAAAATAGGGTTCATGGCTTCAGTTTTGGGGTGTATATTAAGGTGTTAGGGTTTAGGGATTCCGTTTAGGGTTTATGTCAAGATTAAGGGTTTAGGGACTCAGTTTTAGGGTTTATATCAAGATGTTAGGGTTTAGGGCTTCAGTTTTGGGGTGTATATTAAGGTGTTAGGGTTTGGGGACTCAGTTTTAGGGTTTATTTTAAGGATTTAGGGTTCAGGGTTTCAGTTTCAGGTTTTGAAATGTTGATTTAGCGCGTATAAGCTTCAAGGTTTAGGGTTTAGGCAGGCCTGACCGGGGCCATTCTCGTGTTCGGCTTCCACAAATCTGCCCCTGAGGTGCCCAGCCGCCCGAAGGATGACATGGGAGGCCACCGGAACGAGTCAGGGTTTGGGTATCGGGGGCGAAGCGCCAACCTACAAACCAAAAGACCCAGAAGCCCAAAAAACCACCCGCCGCAAGTTCAAAGCCCTAAACCCAACACGCGACACGCATGGAAGAGACATGAGAGACCTCCACCTCCGAGGGCTCGACCACAAATTCAACCGGAGCCCTTCGCAATCCCTGCCAAGACAAGTCTCCCCAGCCCCATGCCTGGAAGGGCCCAGTACTCCAGCACCCTAATGACCCTAAACCCCTATAAAGGCCAAACCCTAAACCCCCTAACCACCCCAAACGCCAGCAACAAGAAGCCTCACAACCCTAGAGCCGGGCAACCCTGAGTTGCACTGCTTGCTGGGAACTCTCCTTCACCAGCGTTTACGGCAGGAATTAGGGATGCTGACCTTGGGCACTTACAAAGCGCCAGAACCTAAGGCCCTAAGCCAATCCTTTATAGGTTTAGGATTGAGGGCTTAGGATTTGAGGCTTAGGGTTTATTACAGGAACTAAACCCTAAACCCCCAACCCCCAAAATGCTGACAGAGCCCTTGGCAAGTTCTCTTGGGTGCGAGGCCCTGGACCTCAACCCAAAAACCTTAAACCCTCAAATGGAGGTTCGTGGGATGTAGTACGTAAGGTTACAAGTACCTTAATTGGGGCTATCAGCAATTATAGATACCGTTTCTACAAACTGACGAGCCTAGTTGCTATTAACGATGATCCGTGAAGTATAAGATCCCCTGCAGTTAACCCTCAAATGCCCATTGCTTCGGCAGCCACGGAGGCATCCAGGATCGCATCGTTTTGCCTTTGGACAATGATGGGCATCCCGAGGTCGGACCTTGCCTTACCTACGGATTGCCGTAAACCTGCAGCATCCTAAAGCCCGTTGCCCTAAACTCCCCAAAGCCCGAAAAGCCTGGGCCACACAAGCCTTAGAGCCCCAAAACACTTCAAGGTAGTTGCAGGGTTTCGAGGTGAGCTTTTGTTTTGTGGATCTTTGCATGGCTTTAGGATAGAAGTGCAGTGGCTCATTTCAAAGCCACCCTCCAGAGGCATCTACTAACTCTAGTATTACAGATGAAGCGGTGTTCCTGTCATGAAGGACGCTGGGTGGGGTTTCCAGCGAAAAAAATTGACCTACGACGAAGACGACAACCACTCCTATTGAGTACTGCGACTACGCTTGCGGCAACGGCTATCGCTAGCACTACCACAACGACTACTACAGTCTTGCTGCTACTGCCGCTACTCCAACTCCTACTCCTAGTCTAGCAGTAGCAGCAGCAATAGTACTAGTCGCCGTCGTCGGAGTGGTAGTGGCAGTGTTGGTACTAGTCGTAGCGGTAGTACTCGTCGTCGTAGTGGTACTTATAAGACTTGTCGTACGAGTAGTGCTAGAAGTACTGGTGGTGTGGTCGTCGTCGTCGTCGTCGTCGTCGTCGTCGTAGTGGTAGCACTAGTATTAGTAGAAGTTGTAGTCGTAGTCGTAGTCGTCGCAGTCGAAGTCGTAATCGTAGTTGGTCTCTTAGCAGTAGTAGCAGCAGTTCAATTAAACAAGTGCAGGGACATGATGCCGTCCAGCTTCGTCCCTAAGCCCTAAGTCCAAAATACTATACTATAGCTGTCATCCTAAGTCTTACCCTTACCCGTGACTGCCGCACCCTAATCCCTCTATCTAATACTGAGATCTGTAGGGTCGCCTAACCAACCCCAACCGCTTGACCCCTTAAAGCCCTGAACGCCGAGTATCGGTCACATCATGCGACCATGCCGTCGGTCTCCTTGTAGTCTTATAGTCGGTTTAGGGTTTGGGGTTTTAGGGTTTAGGATCTCTTGTGCCTAAACCCGATTCAAAGTATTAGGGCGCCTATTCCCTAAGCCTGAGAACCCTTTTGGCACAAGGCTCCTACATTGACCTTGCCAAGTCCCCTAAACTCTAGACCCTAGATCCCTGATAGAACCCATTAGGGCACTCCTTTAAAGGAACCCTAGCCTAAGCACTATAAGGCTCCTACATTGGACTACCCCTCATGGCCCCTAAACCCCCAACTTTCAATCCCCTGCCCCGGCCGAAAAAATGCCTCCGAAGTCTTGCAGGCTGCCATCGAGGCATGTCAGCGGGTGCGTCCGGCACGTGTTCTTCCGTGCAGCTTTTTTTCAGAAGGGTCTAGAAGGGGGGGTTTGGGGGTTCCAGTGTTTAGGATTCAGGACTTCTAGGGTTTAGGCGATAGGCTACCCTAAAGCCCCAAACCCTAAACTTCCGGGTTTCGGGCGTAGGGACTTTGCCGGAGTGCAGTTGGTGCCCAGACTGTCGTTGCACAAGCCTTTCAATCGTAATATCGTGCGCTACCAATTGAGACTCCTAAAATTTTACTTAACCCTCAATTTGACCTGTCCTTCTATCCCGCTCAACGCTAAGCCCTGAATTCCACATCCAGCTTGACTGTTCCAGAAGAGTTTGAACTCGAAGGAAGCCCAAGTCGTGCCTAAACCCTAAACCCTAAGCCCCTAATGAGCCCCTCAACCCTAAAACCCTAAGCCCTGTAAACCCTAAACCCTACGGGTTGATGTGGGCATCTTTGAGCTTGCTCATCGGAGAAAACGCCACTGCATCTTAAAAGCAAACCCTTGCAACAACTTTGTTGGGGTTGCGGCTTCGAAAGGATACCTATACTTACTATAAGGGTCCATGTGCCCAAGCAGTAGTATCTACTTTGGCCCTGAACTACCTACATGAGCCGCTGCGTTGGTTTAAAGCTTAGGCTACTTACGCTATCTCGATGCGGTGCCCCTACCTCGTTTCATCATGTTAAAGTACTGGCAGAAGTTCTCTATCTCGTTCCGTGGGAAAGATTTGCCTATGACGAACTACAAGCACTCCCTCCCAGTGCAGTGCCTGTGAGCCACTCCAAACATCTATGTCAAAACCCAAAATTACCAGCAATCCCTCGGAAAGTATTGTCGATCACAGAATCATGCCGCACAGACGTCGATTTCAGCTGCGACTCCAGATAGGACTGCATCGTGTCACATATGTACTTGATCTCGTTATATGCGGTGCCCCCATCTCGTTCCCCTCTTATAGCGAGTTCGGACAAACAAATTACCGCAAGGAGGTATCTCGTTTCAAAAGAGCGTAGTATTGACACAGATCAAAGCCGTCGTTCATTAGGGATTACCTCAAGGCCAAAGTATATACTATTTCGGCGCAAGGACCCTTAGCGACGTTACTGTATCACAGCTTTTGTAGGGACGCCGAGTGGCACATCATTCTCGAAGACGGCTGCGAAATCACCGTTCAAGAAGGCACTGTTCCTAACTTGTTTCAGAAATTCGCAGGAGCAGATCTTACTTTCCTGGGATACTTCGGCGGGAGCTCCAAGAAAACAAGACATAATGGCCCGCCGTTTTATGGAACGCAAATGTGGCCAGTCAGACCAGTCTGAAGATTCTGCACGAGGACATGAAATGGAGGCAAGTCAGGTCCGACATCGACATGAAGGGGCGAGGAGCCTGAAACTGAAGCCTGAATAGTTGCCGATACATGCCTTCATAAGGGCTCCTGAGCATGATTTTTTCACATTTTGCCATGATACCCACAACGTTGCGAAACCTGGTTAGAAGACCATAAGATGTACCCTGAACCCTAAGCCCTCATGCCCGAATGCTTTGACTATGCTGTACCCTAAACATCCCAAAAGAAAGCCCTGAGCTCTGAACACCCTAAGCCCGAAACCTTAAACCCCAAGAACCTTATTTATAAGAGCTAAGAACCCTAAGACCAAAAAGCCGTAAAAAACCCTAAACCCTAAGAGCCCTAAAACCCTAAACCCTGAGAGCCCTAAGAACCCTAAACCCTAAGAGCCTGAAGAACCCAGAACCCTAAACCCTGAACCCAAAAAGCCCTAAACCCTAAGAGCCCTAAGAACCCTAAACGATGCCAGGCTTGCCTTGAGCGTGGTAGCTCCGGATACGAGCCCGAGCCTGAGATAGCCCACAGTTTAGGGGTTTAGGGGCTTAGGAGGTTCGGGGATTTAGGGTTTAGGGCTTAGGAGGCTCAGGGTATAGTGCTTCGGGGTTTAGGGGTTTAGGGTTTAGGGTTTAGGGGTTAGGGTTTAAGGGTTTAGGGTTTAGGGCTTTTGAGTTTCGGGTTTCAGGGTTTAGGGTTCAGGGAACCCTAAACTCCAAATCCCGAACTCCCTAAACACTAAACCCTAAACCCAGCACCCTGTAAGTACCCTTCAATAGAGGCCTTATTGTCCTTAATGATAACTTCGGTTTGAGGGGATGACTGGTAGGCCATTGAGGTTGAGGGTTGAAGTTTATGCCTTTAGGGTTGAGTGAGGGCTTAGGCCGTTAGGGTTTCGGTGCGTACGGGTCTAGGTGTGTAAGTTTCGGGATGGTTTGTTGTTCAGCTACGCCTTTAGGCCTTTTTGCGTCAAGGCTTATTATAGGGGTGCGGGCCAGAGTGTTTTTAACATTGAAAGTTTGTTGCGTTTAATTAGAGCGGAGGGACCCAAACCGGCGCCCGCAAAGCCGCGATCAGCTTTCGGAGCCTTAGGGTACGGCTTTAGATAGGGAATTGCCACACCCTAAACCCTAAACCCTAAATCCTAAACCCTGAAGCCTAAGCCGTATTTTGGGTTTCGGGTTCGGGTTTTAGGGCTCTTACCATATACGGCGCTTTGCTTAG
>CAJNJA010013187.1:0-12772 GCA_905231915.1 Symbiodinium necroappetens | reverse complement strand
GTGTGTATGTATGTGCGTGTGTGTGTGTATGTTTGAAGAACGAAGGAATGATTGCAAGCACGCATGGATGGATGCATGGAATGGAATGGAATGGTATGGAATGAAGCGAATGCACGAATGAATGAATTATCTGTGGGTGGCTGGCTGTAGCTTGTTCATGGTTTCCTGGCTCTGAGGGTCGGTGTTAGGAGTTTTTCTCCATAAGCAGGCACTACTGGGTTTGAGGCTTTACTTGGGCTTGAGAGGTAAACTTTGTTCAGGAGATTTATAGTTATATGCTGTCCAAGAACTAAGACCCGGCCTTATTCATTAGATATACTACACACGACCACAAGTGTAACAATGGCCCGGAGCATAAGGGGTTTCAGGGGATTGGGGGTACGTCTGGTTTGATAGGGGTCTATGGCAAACCCTTTACAAACCCCTGGGCAACTTCATAAGTTACCCGGCTGCCTGGAGGTGCCGAAGCTGATGTGCCTCGGGCTGCTCGAGCCGCTTGGAGTGCCTGAATCCTGGCCCGGGCAGCCTCGGATGAGGTTACAGGGTTTAGGGCTTAGGGTTTAGGGTTTGGCAAATATATACTGTAGATGATTTGCATCAAGTAGCAGCAATCTTGGCTTTCAGATCGACAGTCTCACTGGGTGTGGCCATTGAGTTCCGCTCTAGGAGGGCAAGGCCGTTAACAAGGGAGGTGCAAGACCCCAGTCGCGAAGTCATTGACCTAAACCCTAAAAGTTATGAAATCCTGCAGGCAACATATAACAATCTAGCAGAGCAGAGGCCACTGCACCAAGCATGATTGCAGCAGGCACGAACGTGAAGCAAACTTGGTTTTGCAACCCGAATTGGCAGGAATTGCTGCGATGGCTTGAATCCAAGCCGAAACTAGGGCGAATTAGGACAAAAGCAGCCGAAACTCGGTTTGTCCTTACAAAACGGGGATTCCGGTTCGATATGGTTTTCGGATTTGCGGCCGGTAGCGCGGATTTGCGGCCGGGTTGCGCGGATTTGCGGCCGGATTGCGGGCACCAGTGGCCGGGCGTTTTGCTAAAAACAGCAAAAAACAGGTATTACCGCTATAAACCAAAAAGAGTCCGGGCTTTTCGGTGCGTGGTTGCGGGTGGTTGCGGGTGGTTGCGGGTGTTTGCGGGTTGGCTTTTTAATGCTATTAAATAGACATGGAGTCCTGGATCGGCTGCTTCGGCTCTCTATCTGCAGAAAAGCTCTGGGGACCTCGGCTTTGCCTTCTGCGCTCTCTATCTAGCACCAAAACAGAAAGAAGCCTGGCCTATCCTGGAGGTCCCCGGGTTTGCCTTCTGCCCTCTCTATCTAGCAATAAGAAGCCTGGTCAATCCTGGGCAGACCCCGGGTTTGGCTTCTGCTCTCTCTACACCTACGTTGGGAGGTTCTCGGGTTTGCTCTTTGCTGTCTATATTGAACCACAAAGAAGCCTGGCCTAGCCTATTTTGGGGGGACCCCGGGTTTGCCTTCTACCCTCTCTACCTAGTACTAAACCAGTAAGAAACCTGACCTATATTAGGGGGACCACGGGTTGTCTACCACAAAGAATGCCTGGCCTAGCCTATTTTGGGGGGACCCCGGGTTTGCCTTCTGCCCTATCTGTAGTACTAAACCAATAAGAAGCCTGACCTATGTTGGGGGACCCCGGGTTTGCTTTCAGCTTTCTATATATACAAAGAAGCCTGGCCTAGCCTATTTTCGGGGGACCCCGGGTTTGCCCTATCTAGTACTAACCGTACCAGTAAGAAGCCTGACCTATGTCGGGGGGCCCAGGTTTGTTTGCCTTCTGCACTCTCTATCTGTCCTAAACCAGTAAGGAGCCTGGGGGCCTGGGTTTGCCCTCCATGCTCTCTGTATGCTTTCAAGAGAAAGAAGCTTTGTTCGGGGCCCGGGGTTTGCCTTTTAATATTGCATCGGAAATGAACCCAGCCAGTCCTGCTTGAAGACCTTAAGCTTTCAAGGGTTAGATAGCTAGGGGTTTAGGGTTTAGGGTGTAGGGTTTAGGGGTTTAGGGGTTTAGGGGTTTAGCGTTTAGGGCTCCATATGTATATATATATATATATTTATATTTATATTATATATATATACGGGGAGTTACAAGTGGGTTAGAAAGGGTAACCATAGTATATTATATGAGGGACTTATAACCCCACTTAAAACCACCTGTCGCCGGAAAGACCTACAGTTTTAGGGCTCCTATAATACAGCTCCTTAGACAGTCGGCTAGGTTGATCGGGCATAGGCTTCAAAAAGAATCCTGGCCTATCGACCCATGGATACACTTCTGATTTCTATCGAACTAACCACAAACTGAGGACCATGGATTGGCATTGGGCTGCTGGGCTCTGGGCTTTGGATTGGCCTTTCGGAACCCTAAACCCAAACCCCGCCCTAATCTGCATGATTGGTGCCCTGGATTGGACCTCTGCACTAGTACTAATTAGAGCTGCTCCGGATCGGCCTTTCAGTCTTATTTGTTCGTCAGGACTTGGTTAGGGTTTAGGGTTTAGGGTAGAGAGGTTTATATAAGGTGTAGTAATAGTACGATGGGCTCCGGGATTGTGGTTGGGGAAATAACCAACTTATCCTAGAGCTTTACTATGGGCTTCTGGGCACGGGTTTGCTAGGTCTGCAGCACTACACAATGCTAGCCTTCAGTGTGGGGCGCTTGCTGGTACATATCTCTCACACCGGCACCGAAGATCGAAGCAGCTGCTGCAAGTCATCCCGGAGGGCTTGGGATCCACATGCCTTGGTATATTGAGGTCGTACTATAGCAGGGAACACTCCTCTTATCCATTATGTATAATTATCGCAATCAGGGTACCAGGCCCATAACCTCATTCTTGAAAGCTTTCATCACATCTGCCCAGCTGTCGGGGATCCTTGGATTACGTCTATATAATGTANNTAGAGTCGAACAGTTCTTTGTCCGTGCGGGCCAGGTCGACTTCTTTGCAAACCCTTGTGTCCCCCCGGGCATCACCAGGAAGGGTTAGCCAAGCCTCGTAGGCTTTCAATAAGTTCTTGCCAAAGAGCGCTGTGTATGCACTTAGTTGCACAAGACGACATGCGTAGTAGTAGTAGTAGTAGTAGTTGTTGTTGTTGTTGTTGTAGTGGTAGTAGTAGGATATCCCGTATGTAGCAAAACTGGCAATCGTGCAAAAGTGGCTACTACTCAAGCTAGAGTGTAGTCTTGAATTGTAGCCAACACAGGCAATCTTATAACAATGGCTACTATTCAAACTTGGAGTGTGCTGTAGTAGGCAGTACTAGTACAAGACCAGTACCAGTAGTCGTGGTGGTGGTGGTGGTGGTGGTGGCGGTGGTGGTGGTGATGGTAGCAGCAGCAGCAGCCGCATAAAGTATAAAGTATATGTATGTATGTATATATATATAGAGTATATAGTGGTCCCTGAACCCTAAAGCTTAAACCCAAAACCCCTGAATATATATATATATATAGTAGTGGTCCCTGAACCCTATAAAGTTTAAACCCTAAACCCCTGAACCCTAAACCCTAAAGCAAACCCTAAGCCGAAACCCTACCAACACACAACACATGTAGATAAACCACCAGCAAACAGGCACCATTATCCCCAGCCCCTGTAGCAGCCCAGGATTCCCGGACTTCTTCAGCTCCTTCCTGTTCCCAGAGAACCGCTTCTGCTTGTTCTTGTCGAGGTGTCTACCTGGGCATTCAGAACTTAATTCTTATAGGTTTGGTTTATATAGGGATCAGTTTTGTAACACTAAATAAGACACGAGGCGGACTGTTTGGAAACGCGTTTTGGCTTGCCGCTCGGCTTTTCGGAGAGGGCCGAGGTCCAATTGTGATATAGTGCACATTGGAGAGAGTAGCAGGGTTGGCTTTGGTGTCGGGCCACCATGCAGCATCATCCACATACTCTGGCGGAAAACCTGCAGTGTAAAATTCGTGGCGTAGCCCTCAATAGCAGATTGACCCCCTAAGCCCTAAGCCCCGAAGCAGACCTTTTCGAGAAGCCTTGGAAACCCTGTTCGTGAGCCATTCAAACCGATGGTGTTTCGTAAGTATAGTCTGCAACGGCTGCTCCACGACCCATGTGGCGTTCTTCGACAGCATCAGGAGGAGTAGTAAAACCAACCTCATATATCCAGAGGTGCATGATCGAATTGTTGTAGCATGCTACATATGCAAGCCAATTCAATAATAGACAAGAGGCCTGCTGACAAGGCAATTGTTGGAATTGACCCATGAACTGGCCATACGGCCATGCGCGTTTATAAAGCTTCTCATGCTGCTGGCACGAGCAGGGACTCCCCAACTGGAGCAGTCTGGTCCTATCAGGTTGCATGCGTCCGGGATCTCGTTGAGGACAACCCACATTGCAATCCTTAGATAAGGTTAGCACTTGCTCGTATCAGCATCATCAGTACAAAGCAGCTAAGCATCGAATAGCCAGAGCTGGAGATGAAGTCCATGGGGGCCCCGTATAGTTTGTCAAAGCTGGCTGTGGTGTAGCCACTGTCGTGCCTGAGCTGCCATAAAGATGTAGACTGTACTGCAAATCGGTCTCGATCATCATATATGCGAAGAGTCGCCAGGCTTGAGTCACTGCCCCTTCCCCAGAAAAGAGTTCAAAGAAACTGTACTTCTCAGAGAAGGATAATGTAGTCATCCACCGAAGTAGGAGAACCTAAGTGTGTTGCCCGTGGATGACCAAGCATTCTCCAACTATTGAACACAGGCCAGTGAGATTGCTGCGGACCAATAAAGTCTGCCATGATGCTGTCGCCACAAATACCTAGCTGGGTACATTGGGCTCTGGGGGACTGGGGTTGACAGTGCCTAGCACATATGCAGATTATGTAATGCAGCTCAGACCCACCTTCGGAGCATCAAGTTGCATCAAATTGACCACAACAGATTGGCTGTCCATGTTGAGGCGACAGAGTGTAGCAGATAGACGGGTTCGGGCACTTGAATGAAAGCTGTTTTAAATCTACTGCGTGGATTGATCCTGTGCATGAAGAACACAGCAACTCTGCAAACCGTGAGCCGAAGCTGTGGCCCAAATGATTTTGCAACAATTGAACGTGCACGTTTCAATGCTGAGGCAAATCTTGCAGCCCCTGAATGACCCAGCTCCCTGCCTTGCATGCAGGCACGAACCTGCCATCCTTCTGCAGCAGCGGCTCGTCGGGGCATCCTGGCAAGATCGAGGGTCAATTCGGCTCGGTTATGAAAGGCTGGTCAGCACTAGAGCAAACTTGATTGCTGTGCAGACAAGCACAAGTGCAAGCACATTCTTGGCTTCCATCGCACAGGATTTGAAACTCAGCCGATGTTCACACCGGCCACCGGCCAAGGCCGAAACCCAAAGGCACTCTAAAAGCACCTACACAAGTGCACACTGTTGCAGCTTTCACAAGGTTAACCTTAAGTATATTATATAGCTAACAGTAACCCGTAGACCCACAATAAAATCGCTAGTGAAAACCGTATGTTTTGGGGGAAAACTGTGCATGAGACCCATAGGCTCCAGCGTGCACCTGTGCCCCGTTTGCAGGACTGACAACACTATGTTGGTTTATCCTGACTCCCAATCAAAATCTGATGGATCATGTAATCCACGGGCTCCAGCACATCGAATCAGTTCGTGGTGGCATATGCCTAAGTATACAACATGCAGTCACATAGTTCATGCAGTATGCACATGCAATGGCATCCACCATGCAATGCATGAGTGTACATATAGGTAAGACACCTCCTTAGCCGCCGCCTTGCACTCATCGAGGGGCAAGCCACTTGCTTGTGCCAGCTTGAAAGCTTTGTGGTAAGCAACGGATTTCCTGCTTTTGGCTTTCTTGGCCTCCTCATCAGAAGTCTTGCTTCCTTTGTTGGTTGCCTTGCCGGCCTTTGTGGAGGGCTTGGCCTTGGCCTTTGCTGCTTTCTTAGCGGCTGAGTCGACTTTGGTTTTGGTGTGCGGCTTGGTTGCAGGGGTTGCTTTCGACTTGGGCTTTGGCGCTGGCTTGCTGTTGGCCTTATTCTTCGAAGTCCGTGATTTTTTCTCATCCTCCTCTTCTTCCTGCTGGCTCTCCTCATCCTCGGAACCATTGTCGTGGCTCGGTTCTGGTGCCGACCTTTTCCTGCCCTTTCCCCGAGCTTTTCCCCCCCGTCCACGACCCCCTGCACGGTCCTCCGTATCATCATCCTCAGACTGGCTGCGCTCAAGCTTGGCGGGATCCTCCTTGCATCCTCCTGCCACCGACCTTCCCCTGCCCCTGCCTTTTCCTTTCCCCGATCCTCTTCCTCGACCACCAGCCCCACGCCCACGAGACCCTGCACGGCCTCTGCCAGCAGGCATCTTGTCATCCTTGGCCTTGGTAGCCTCAGACTTCCTCTTAGGCTTGGCTCCGAGCAATCGAGTCTGCTCTTGCGGAGACAACGGCTCAGCGGGAGAATCCACAGGACATGGCTCCAGTGCCTCATGCAGTCATGCCGGCATATTATATAGTACATACATGCACAGCATGTGTCGTGATAGTGCATCTAGGAAACTGCAGCTGGGGCATCGTCAAGCTCTGGCTCACGTTTGCAAGGCTCTTGCTCCCCTTCATAATGAACAGTGTGGTGGCTGGCAGCACTCGACACATCATCATCATCATTTAGGGTCTTCGGAGAGGCAGACACAAGCTCAGCATCCGGATGCTTCGGGTTCGAATCTTCAGCATGTGCAGCTTCAGCAGCAGCACCAAAGTCTAGCTTGCATGGTCGCAACTCGAAATCACTCAGGTCTACCTCCTGCTCTGCAGCACCGTGCAATGGCTCATCGAGGCCCACGAACTCCCACTCGAAGGGCTGCGTCTCGAAGTTGTCGGGTCCTGGGCTGTAGTTGGTTTAGGGGTTTAGGGTTAGGGGTTTGGGGGTTTGGGTGCTTTAGGGGCTGTCGTTGGTTTAGGGGTTTAGGGTTAGGGGTTTGTGTGCTTTAGGGACTGTAGTTGGTTCAGGGGTTTAGGGTTAGGGGTTTGGGGGGTTTGGGTGCTTTAGGCGCTTTGGGTACAGTACAAAAGATTACACATATATGTTGAGCTATGATTCCCAGGGTTTCTTTTGGCGCCACCACAGCAGCCACGGGGCTTGCCTTTAAGAGCTTGGGGACCTTGGCTTCCTTGCCATGGAAAGAGTGTTCCTTTCGTCGCTTGTGCCTGAGTGGGGGTGTCGTGCTCTTGCTTGCTGCAGCCTTTGGGTGGCACGACTCTTCCAAGCTTAAAGCCTTAGCTGCCCGAAGATCTGCCTCCTCTTGATGCTGCAGTGTGCTTGCTGCAACCTTTGGGTAGTGCGACTGCTCCAAGCTTAAAGCCCTGGCTGCCCGAAGATCTGCATCCTCTTGAGCCTGCAGTTCCCTTTCCATGCTCTCTAGCTGATCTAGTAACATAAGCTCTTCAAGCTGCTCCTGCTCTTCCTTCAAGAGCCCTTCAAGCAACAGGCCTTCCTGCTCCAGCTCTCGCAGCTCATCAAGCATCAACTGCTGTGCTGTCGCTTCATCGACAGACACCTGCCCATCAGACCCAGGCTCGTGATCCATGGGCCTGCAGGGTGACTGCTTAATCTGCTTGATGTCCTGGTTCATCATTCCACAGATTGTGCAGTGGTAACCATGCACTCGGTTCTTGATGAGATAGTGCTCTTTGCGATGCTTAGCAACACTGCGCGGAGATTGTGGCAGGCCTTAAGTATGCACACATCATGCATCCATCCATGCACTGCTGTTATGTACTATCACATTTTATGCTGCCCTGGCACCTCTGGGGGGCGGAGTATGCACACTCGAAGATGAAGCAGCCGACCCGGGTTTCCCGTTGCCTGGGCTTTGCAGGGGCACTATTTGGGAGCTATATATATAGGGGGTGCACAGCTACTAAAGACCAGGGGCCCTCAGCTATGGGGATAGTCAGCTTGGCCAGCTTCTCTGCACTGATTGCTGAAGGACACCAGTCAGCCTCAGGAACACAAATTTTGGGTTAGGGTTTAGGATTCAGGGAACGGGGTTTAGGGTGTAGGGTGTATGACCAAACCCCCACATGCAGGATGTAATCCTAGGGGTTTAGGGATTATATATAGGGTGTATGACCAAACACGCACACATGTAGGATGTAATCACAGCCCAGGGGTTTGGGGTTTAGGTTTAGGGTGTATGACCAAACCCGCACATGCAGGATGTGATCACAGCCTAGGGGTTTGGGGTTTAGGGTTTAGGGTTTGGGGTGTGCGACCAAACTCGCACATGCAGGATGTAATCACAGCCTAGGGGTTTGGGGTTTAGGGTCTACGGTTTAGGGTTTGGGGTGTATCACCAAGCCAGCACATGCAGGATGATGTAATCATAGCCTAACCAAACCAGCACATGCAGGATGATGTAATCATAGCCTAGTAGCGGGTGGTTCCTCAGAAGCAACCGGCTCTAGTGTCAAGCCCTTGCTTGGAACAGGGACAGGTGGGGCCTTGGAGTTGGCTGAATCAGCAGTTGGGACTTCCTTGGATTCCTGAATCACCTGCTTCGGGTTCGGGGCCGTGGAGTTGGCTGGATCAGTAGTTGGGACTTCCTCGGATTTCTGAATCACAAGCATCGGGTTAGGAGGCTCTGGGGCACTGGAGTTGGCTGGATCAGTAGCTGGGACTTCCCCGGGGCTTGCATCCGTGGCTGGGGTGGGCAGTGGCACAGGGTCAACCTCTGGGTCTGACTCATATGCCTCAGACTCCTCAGCCTCGGAAGCACTCTCATCATCCGAAGCCGAACACCCATCATCATCATCATCATCCCCGGAGTCGCCAGGATCGCTTGGATCCGCTCGTGTGCTTCCGGAAGAAGCACCTGAGGAGCAATTTATTTGGGTATAGGTCTAGGGCATTAAGGTTTACCTGTAACCAAAAACACCTAGAAGGAACTATATATATATAGATATTATAGAGAAACCATAACCCTAAAAAGGTAAGTCTTTCCCGGTACAGGTAAATCAATGTTTTGCTAGCCACTTTGTGGGAGCGGAATCCCAGACATCTGGAAGAGGCTCCTGATCCCAGCATCCCTGGGGCTGTGTGGCCTCTTTGCGGCCTTTTTGAAAATGGTGATCAAGCGCCGGGCCACCCAAGCCTCTGTACTCAAGTCTGCACCTGCACTAGCTGTTGGGTTACCGGATGCAACATCGATTGTAGAAGTATTTATTGCTTTGGGTTTCTACAGCTTTGAAGTCTTTTGGATTCTTCGGGGTTAGGGTTTCGGGTTAGGGAATAGGCTTATAGTCAATCCCGGACTGTGCCTGAAGCCATCTTCACATTCTTCGGCAGGTAATTCGAGTAGAAGCGGATGAGAAACTCCTTGATGATATGCACCGATGGTCTAAGGCCTGGGGAAAGCAGGAGCTACTTAAGCTATAGGGTGTGGATTTGATCGAACTGCCATGCATATATGCTTCCATCCAAGGTTCCGAGGTGGTTGATCAAAGGAGCAAGGACTTCTACATTGTCCGACAAGGCCGCACGCCCCAGTGTAGCATGGTTCACTGCAAGAATCCTGGACTTGAGGAGCCTTTGCATAATACAGGGGGTACCAGCCCATGCTCTCAGCACGGGACAACCATCACGATCGGTCCGATCGGTTGGGGCTTCCATTGCTGCCACAAGAGCACACAAGGTTTTCCCCACCACCCAGTTAAACCGATCAACATTCGCCCTGCATTAGCACCTTACCTCGAGCAAGTCATGCAATAGATCACAATTTCTGGAGCCATCTGCAGAGTGTATGCAGGTCGCATGAAAGCCCTTTGCAAGAATCGGCAAACCGCAGTGCACAATATATGTCAGGTGTACCTGTGAGATTTCAACAGGCCACCAGAGCATCATCGAAGCCATGTGTACCTGTCGCAGGTGTGGATTCTTTGGCGGCTGGCGAGCTTGGACGCACATACAAACATACAGGGCGCACGGACAGGGCCAGGATCAGGGCCAAGCTACGGAGATCCTATATAGATGTACAAGGCCAACCTATGTGATATATACACACGTATATGTGCAGTTACCTGTGAAAAGCGCGTTAAGATGCGATGTGATGCTCTGCTTGAGATGCACATGATGCTGCAATGCCATGATCAGTCAACAAGAGCCGGGCACTGCTGGCAAAAGCGAAAGTGGCCGCTTTCAGATAAGAGTGGCCGAACCCGCAAAAGTAGTACAATCCAAGCAAAACCATAGCAAATACCCTGGGGACGGAAATAAGTGTATCAAAGGAATGTCCAGGCCTTATAGGATCCTAAATATAAACCACAAAAAAGCAACTACTATGGAGCCTGTGGGTAAGCCAACCTCGAGTTCGGCTGTTCAACAGTCTTTGCACGGATTAGGGTTTTGAGACGGTTGAGCGCTTAGAGTCTAGGCTTCAGGTAAAAAGGGTCTGTCCACATCATCAGCTTCATGGAGTTTAGGGTTTAGGGCTTAGGGTTCATCATCATCGTCATCAGCATCATCGTTATCTTAATCATCATCACCGCCATATTAACGCCGGATCGACCAGGGACACTGCTTTAGCTTCCAACCCTTAGCTCTGCGGTCGAAAGGCACATTGAAACCTGTGCAGGTTCATGCAAGGAACATAAGGCTTTCTGAAGTTTTTCGGTACCTTATGCTCAGCAGGCCGCTTACTACTGTTAGGTTCTGTCAAAGGAAACTACAGGTGGGGAGTTTAGGGCATATGGGGCTTCTATCAGGCTTTTATAAGGTATATAGACCTTCCATAAGGATCCTATAACGGTAACTACCCACCTGAAAATGTCCTAGATTCTAAGCCTGGATCACAACACAGCTCTCAGCCTGTAGACAACCGTGAACTAAGCACTATATAATTATTATCCGCATGAGACACTCCCTAAACCATAGAACCCGTAACCCTAAACCATAAACCCCTAAACCACAAAACCCTAAACCACAAAACCCTACACTCAAAAAACACTAAACCATAAAGCCCTAAACCATAAAACCCCAGACCATAGAACCCTTAACCATAAAACCCTAAACCATAGAAGCCGAAAGCATAAAGGCCTAAACCATAAAACCCTAAACTCCCAAAGCCCCACACCATAAAACCCTAAACTCCTAAAGCCCTAAACCATAAAACCCTAAACCCCTATAGCCCTAAACCATAAAAAAATCCCTAAACTCCTAAAGCCCTGAACCGTATAACCCGAATCTCCTAAAGTCATAAACCATAAAACCCTCTACCATAAAACCCCAAACCACAAAACCCTAAACTCCTAAAGCCCTAAACCTTTTAAGCCACGAAGTTCCCAACAAGGGCCTCTTTGGACCCTTGGGCGGCCGCGGCTGCGAGGAGCCTTTCGGTACTGATGTAGAGGAGGGGTTTAGAATGATTTAGGGTTTAGGGTTTGGGGTTTAGGGTCTAAAGCTTGTAGGGCTTAAGGTTTGGGGTTTAGGGTTTAGGTTTTCGGGTGTAGGGCTTAAGTGGTTTTAAGCCTTAGCTGCTGAGTTCATAGGCACCAAAAAGTGTACAGATTTCAGTTCTACAAGGGATCACCCTATCCCAAAAAGCTTGAAGTGTACTCATTCAGCTACTAAGAGCTTTCAGGGCTTTAGGGATTTACAGTCGAGGGCGTTTGCGTTTTCAGTCTTTTTTTTTGGTATTTGGTTTAGTTAGTGCGGTCGGACGTAGGGTTTAGGGTTTCGGAGGTTGAAATATAGGATTTTAGGGTTTAGGGTTTATGACTGCTATCGCTTTTGGTATTTCAAGTTTTCGTGGCCCAGTCAAGTCTCATCTCTGAGCATAACGGTCTCGTGGCCAACACCCTAAACCCAAATCCCTAAAATGACAGAAGCCATCATTTGCATTAGGAGGGTTCCGGAGCAAGAACAGGAGGAGCAAGAGCAAAAACAAGAGCAAGAGCAAGAGCAGGAACAAGACCAACAGCAAGACCAAGGGCAGGAGTAAGAGCAAGACCTAATTCCATAATGGTAGTGTAGATGGACCCTCTGGGAAACACAACATTGAACATCAAACTCCTAAACCCTAAACCCGAAACCCTAAACCCTCAACTGCCAATCCACC
This sequence comes from Symbiodinium necroappetens, assembly GCA_905231915.1. Classification (NCBI taxonomy): domain Eukaryota; class Dinophyceae; order Suessiales; family Symbiodiniaceae; genus Symbiodinium; species Symbiodinium necroappetens. Next base: position 653 of record CAJNJA010013187.1, on the reverse strand, counting down.
CACAACCGCGTACCACACTCTGAACCAACTGGGATCAACCCCACTAAACCCCAAAACCCCAAAGCCCTAAGCACTAAACCCCAAGCCCTAAACCCCAAACCCTAAAATCCTAAACCCTAAAAGGCCCTAAAACCCTAAAACCCTAAACCCCTGTACCCCTAAATCCTCTTTAAAGAAATCCTCCAGCTTCCGCCAGGAGGCGCGAGCTGCGTGTTTGCCAGGGATTCGGAGCCCCTGACCTCCAAAGGACGCTTTTGGGGGCATCCCTTTCGGGTTTAGAGTTTAGGGGTTTAGGGTTTTCTAGGTTTAGGGGTTTAGGGCTTATAGGGTTTAGGGGTTTAGGGGTTTAGGGGCTTAGGGTTTAGGGGTTTAGGGTTTGAGTTTAGGGGTTTAGGGGTTTAGGGTTTAGGGGCTTAGGGTCTCGGGGCTTCGGGGTTTAGGGCTTTAGGGGTTCAGGGGTTAGGGCGTAGGGTTAGGGCTTAGGGGTTTAGGGATTGGGGGTTAGGCTTGGGGGCCTTTCAAGGTACTTTGGGGTTAGAAGTTTTAGGGGGTTAGGGGGTTGAGAGGGTTTTGGGTTTTTGCATCCCTGGAAGGCTTGGACCCGTATTGCTGGGGCAATTAAACCAGATGGGCTCGTTAAGGGTTTAGGGTTT